>LQNS02276481.1:8119532-8139427 GCA_001587735.2 Parhyale hawaiensis | reverse complement strand
ACCAAAATGCTCTGAGAGTATCATCTGCCCCCTTCGAACAAACAAACAAACTAAAAATCAGCGATCTAGAGGTCCATCTTGATTCAAGTGTCGCTAGAGAGCCGTAGCAAAGTATATTAGAAAATAATTTCATATATGTACTACATATTTTCTGGGTGGGATCACCATGCTACCTACTCCATCTTACCTAAGCAATCCTCTACTTATTCAACTGGGAAAATTGTGGGCCGTCATTCGATATTATCCAATGGAGCCTAAAGTATGGTGCGGCCTTTGCTAGGAGAGTTCGGATGCCAGTGTGGCCTGCTGAAGAGGGTCACATGCTGTCAATCTTTTCAAACTTGAAACAAAAGACGTCACTGGTCGGCTTGTGAAATTAAACCCGATAGGCTTGACTTCTCGGAACTTAAGACAGGTGCGCAGGCTTTGATCCATTGAATAAAGTTTCAGGCCTCAACACCAAATCCATTATCCTTGTAACTTTTAAAAATTAAACTTTACCCCTCTAAAGCAGATTTTTCACCCGACTCAAAAGCAAATGTGTTGCTTGTTTTACCTGCAACACGATACAGAGGTGCGAAGCCAACTCTCATGCCTGGAGTTCCAAGAAGTCTAGCCTAATAGACTCGACTTGCCCTCACTAACTATAGTTTTTTAGTTCACTTAGGTTTTATTTTCTTTGCCGTATGCGGAGCATTCAGTAGATGAGATGAAAATTTTACTTTTCTCATTGGAACAATGACAAAAACAAAAAAAGTAATGAGGTATAACTTAAAGAAGCACCACGAAATTAGCATCATTTGACCGCGGGTACTTTTGAACGGCAGAAAGTGACTTGTCTTTTTCTATAAAATAATACCTAATGCAACTAGAAACGACCCTAATCTTTTTTTTCTCCGATGTTACCAATGAGAATAGATAGTGGCATCAGGGCCTATTTGTAACGGATAAAATGCATCCATAAAGACTTTTGGGACTCCATATTTTCAATTAACATTACATATTATATTAGTTTTGTATTATAAGTGTATGTATGGAGTATAAGGTGTATACGTTATGTGCACGTGGCTGTGCCACGTTTTGATTCATATTTTCTTTGGAAAGAGCTGGGCATATCAGCAAATGTTATTTTATGCGTATGGAATATGAATGTATATTTTTCTGTGGAAATAGCCAGAATGAATCACTTATACCATTAACTTCATGTCGTTGCCAGTAATAAAGAGCATTAATGATTATAAGCACATCCAGTGTATCATTTTCAATGAGCATCGACAGTGCAAGACAATTGTTACAGTAACGGCAAGCAGTGAAAAAAAAAACACTTAAGAAAGTTAGGAATGACAAGAATATTCGAGTAATTTTCTTTGCATCACTACGTTAGTGATGGGGAGGGAGCAGATCTTACGAGTGTGTTTTAATTGTAGACTGCATAAGTATCTGTTCGCTTAGAGATTCGTGACGGGCTTCACTGCCTCTATAAAGTGGATACTAAAAATCATTTGCCTGTGCCCTGGATATGAGAGGCACTGAACAACTACTTTTAGAATATAAAAACACTACTTTTACAATTTTAGGTGGCTCTTGTCGTATTGATTTCCATGTAATGAAATCTTAAGAATCTTCCCTGGAGATGACCGGGCCTCCAGTGAAATAACAGGTAACGTAGTCTGACTACAAATTGAGCCGGCTTGTGAATATTCACGAACGCAATGCCCTCACAATAATTTTGATAAGTTCTTCTACGCAATAAAATTCAAAATACCGATAACGTTTAAGTGAATACTTGAAAAAAGCAAATTTGGAATAACCTGAATTTGTAGCTTGCCGCAAAATTTGCGTAAAATATGACTATTCATAAGTACAGATAGTGACATATGTAGTTTTCATTCAGATACACTGTTTTAGAAGTGGATAAAATGGTTACTTGGAGGGTTTGCAGGGCGCTCAAGCGAAGGTTTTATTTCTATTTTTATTCACAGATTTTCAGCCGGTTGTTGAGCACACTGTGCTCGTGACACCTAAACGGGCTGCTCCCAGCAGCCAAAGAAAAGGGCCACTCCTTTCTTCATAACAACACTCCTTTAGTTGGTCGCCCGACTTCAGGTGGAAAGAACTCCTCTTCTCAAGATATGAGCTGCGTTCAGGAGCCCGCTTCTCTGCAGTACAGCGACCGGTAGATGCGCGTCGATCTTCCGCAGGTTCGATTGTGAGCTGGGCGGAATTGCCCCAAATTGTCATATGACCACTGGCGAGACCTCGACTTTCTTCTCGCATATTCTGAACAGTTCAACTTTCAGATTTTGATATTTGTTTTTCTTTTCTAACGCTTTGGATTCTACCCTTGCATCCCACGGCACGGCCACATCTATCAGTACCACAAGATTCTCCGCCTTCTTCACCAATACCTGATCTGGTCTACGTGCTTGAATCTCACGGTTGGTTTGTAAGTTCATGTCCCACAGTAATTTCACTCGCTCGTTTTCGAGGACGGTTTCAGGTACGTATTCGTACCACTTAGCTACACATTGCAGTCCATTATTCTTCCACATTTGCCAGTGCAGTGCTTTCGCCACCCTATCATTATTATAATTAATTCAGCGTTCAAGTGTAATGTTCTATCCCTGGCAACACAACTGTATGCTTAACAAAGGAGTGACAAAAAGTTTTAGTAGCCGTCAAGTGCAGCAAAATCACTTGCCAAGTGCAGGATGTCTCTTCATTCATTACAAAATCACAACTCAAAGAACAGTACGTTTTTCGATCTTCTTATTGCACGGAACAGAAACGCGTTTGGCCGCTGTGTTGAGAGATTATAGGCAAGTGCCTGTTTTCCATTGACATAGCCAGCCTAAAATAAAGCTTGTGGTACGTTGCAGTGCCTTACCTAGTTCTTCAAGCGAAGTCCAGGAGACGTTATGCTCGCCCCCCCATTTTGTGCAGAGGTGATACTGCAGTCCGTGACCAGCAAAAGGCTACTAAAAAACCTTCTGATTTTTCGCACTTTTGTACCAGAATGTTCTGTTACAATGCTTTTCACACAATATAATGTGCTTCCGTAATGAATCTATCAATACACTTGATACTCTAACCGTCATTACTACAGTAATTCTCTGCAACCCTGCTATGCAAACGATATGGTATACTTATGGGTAATAAATCTATCGTACACTACTGTAGTCACACTGTCATTATAAACATTTATTATCGACAACCCTGCTCCTAACAACAAACATCTATATATAGTTTTACAACGAAATGATGTACGTCTGGGCAATAAATCCAACAATGCAATAATTATTTTCGATGTCACCCAGCACTGGCTCGACTGGAGTGTCATCTCCGTGGAAGTGACGTCACACGTCAAGCTCCGCTGCCTTCGGAAGAATTACAAGACGTCTGCCACGAATAAAAGCCAGTCGGGAGCCATGCTTTGTTGTCACAGTGGGGATCTCCGGAGCTGAGTGAGGTGCCACCGAATCTGGCTCTTCCACTCACCGAAAAATAGCAGTCATGAGGGGCAAAACAACCTTCCATTTGGTAAGCTTAGATGTAGTTCTGGAGTTCTGTCAAGATTTAAAAAAAAGAGTAGAAGGAGGAAACTACATCCACAATGGTTATTGAATTCGTGTTTATGGTGGTAGATAAAAAGCTTCGTTGACGTATATACTGAGAAGAATAACGCGCGCTGGGAGTTAAGATTTAACTATTATTTGATGCATAGTAGACTTCGAATTTCTCTTGTGTGCTGCAAACATCACACTGTAGTGATGAAACTAATGAGAACAGTAACGTCAGAAAATATTATGTAAAATATTACTCGCTGTGCATCATCATGCATGGTAGAGATTAAATTTGGTTGCAAATATTACGCTGTAATGATGAAGATACTGGGAACAGTAGCCTAAGCCATTGCATTCTTGACATTGTATTCTTATTTGTTGCAAATACCATGAATATGTCGTCTCAACTGCAGACATAACAGAGTAATGATAAAGAGAAATAAGTTCGATGACATTATCATACACGAGTAAACTTCATACTACCGTTCAATGTGAGACGATATCGTAGGTAGACTTTGAGCCGTTTTTTGAGGCTTCAATTGGGTTATTGTAAAGGTCTAAACATATCCTCGATGGCTTTGGACTACATTTCTTACAAAAGGCTTTGATCCCAAACAATCTCTTGAACCAGCTTTCTATATACTGTATATTTTTATAATGAGGGCATGCAAGTAAAAACAACGTCAGTAAGTCACTGCGAAAAGAACAACAATTAAAGTACAATGACCAACTGGAAAATTAAGTATTCAGATACTCTGAAATTCAGCTGTAAATTGTAGAAGTGCACTACATTTATTAAGAATTGCATAGTAATCTTATAAGAATCACATTTACTATCAAACATTGCCTACTGTACCGTTATGAGATTTTAAAAATTCTGATTACTACAAGAAAAATGCGTGTTGCTAAGGTCTCAATCTTGTCGTATACCTTACTTACCGCTATGTAGATGTGTACCTATCGTGTTATAACAGTGACGCAAAAGAGATCAAAACCTAAGCCACATGCCACTCCATTCTAAGAATGGCCATCTTTGTTGCTCTATTGCCTGGTATTTTTGTTTTAATCAAAATTTTCTGATAGTTGTGTACGCTCATCGATCAACTGNTAACAGTGACGCAAAAGAGATCAAAACCTAAGCCACATGCCACTCCATTCTAAGAATGGCCATCTTTGTTGCTCTATTGCCTGGTATTTTTGTTTTAATCAAAATTTTCTGATAGTTGTGTACGCTCATCGATCAACTGTCAATCTAAAGTTTTTGAAGTGACTGTCAATGGAAGGTTAGAAATACAACACGTGTATATTATTGATCAGTTTAATCAGCCACATAGGTACTCGCTACTTGAAGATCCTCCTGCTTACACAGACATGTTTCATAGTAGGCTGTGATTTATTTCACAGTTATTTAACTCTCTTATGTAGTGAACTTTGAATCCACTTCATTTCCTTCAGATTTTCTATCTTCTGTACCGGGTTCACCACACGCTGTCAGCCGATGGCCAAGTCCGGGCTGCTTTGTTTGCGGTGTCTCCACTTTCACTTATACTCATCGATTATTTTTGCGCAGACGTTCGTCTGCGCGTGCCTATTGTTCGTCGGCACGCCGGCACTCGATCAGGCAGCGTCGAGCGAGACGTTCAGTCTCGGGCGCAGGGAACGCTCGGCCCTCAGCGACCGGGCGCTCAAGAAATCGAACGACGTCGACGACACGTTGGTGGCCGCCGACAATTCCATTATAAGCAGGAAAATTCGAGCCGCCAACGTGAGGAATGCAGAAGCAAGAAAGGGAGACGATGTTGCAGACTTGTTGCCTTCAGCCAGTCAACAAGTTAGCTACGTAGCAACGCACGAGCTCGTCGCTGCAGCAGGAGGTGAGTTGCCCTTATTTCTAGTTTTTTAGTAGTACAAGGTTTTTATTAAGGGGTAAAAGTGGTAAGAGGTTTTCCAGGTCTTCCAAAAATTTCACCAGTGTTTGTGTGTCCAAGTATTTAATAGTTTCTTTACACTTCTTACTTGACATCCTAAAAGCAAAGTTCCTCTGAAGAATCATCATTACGATAAAAAATATATCTACGATACTCAAACGCCCATCGCAATCGCTTTCGATAACTTAGAAAACATGGAAATTTCCAATAAACTGTTAAAAAATTTAAATGCAAATATTTTATCAACCGATCGTACTAGATAATATATTGGTCATACATATTTCCTTACATATAGTGTGCACTATTACAGAGAAGAAAACGTTGGTATCATCCTAACCAAGATATTTTGTGGGATCATACACAGTGAGTTAACCCTTTTTTCTCCGGACGACGAGCTTGTCACTCAAATGGTCTTCCTGAAACGTGTGTGGCTAGCACACTCTCTATAAAACTCAAGGGGGGTTCACACGATACTCGAATGAAAAAGTCTCCTCAGCTAATCGTCCGCATGTATTGTCGGGCTCTCGTTAGCACAACTGTTTGGCCAGCAAAAAGTTACTGTTACGTTAGCCATCAAATATGGCGGCTCAACAAGTGTCCCTAGTTCTGCTTGGGGTATATCTTCCAAATTTAAAGGGAACTAGAGCAATCTGAAAGCGTATACCTCCACCAAGCAAGGCAATATTAACGAAAAATTGAAATTGATCCTGAAATTAGGATTTCTTTTCTATCATCCCCTAAGTTCAGTCATTTGCGCCTCTGGGCAGTAATAACAGCTTCTGTAATTTTCTTGAAGATCCGTTTGTAACTTTTCCCAGTTATGTTTTGACAAAAACTAAGACAAACTAAGTCAACTGATCATCACCATATGTGCTGATTGACATTTTTAACTAGATCACTCTAAAAACACATGTGTCTGCCAAGCAAGGCTACATAACTGAAGACTTAAATTGTTCTGAAACTAGGATTTCCTTTTTATCAGCCCGAAAATTCCGTAATTTGTGCCTTTTGACAGTAATAACGTCATCTGTAATTTTCTTGAAGATCCGTCCTCAAGTTTTTGGGTTAGGTGATTGACAAACATAAAATCAAATATAAAGACATACAAATTGAGGAAGAGATCATCTCAAAAACTTATTCATTTGCTCTTGGTCGTATACCTAACAATTCGTGTAAATTTAATAAAAATACGTCAATAACTTTTCAAGTTGTAGTACTGATAAAAAGAGGAAGACAAACCCACATATGAACGGTTGAACGGGTCGTCACTAACGGTTAATTTTCTACTTCTCCTCAAATCTTACCTAACTGTGGGCCCCTAGCGTGAAATTTTAACAAAAATAATAAGAATAACATGCCTATGTAGCAATCCCTGTAACTTTCTAATGATTCGGCCATTTCTTACTGAGTTATGTCGATGACAGACAAACCCACGAACAGACAGGCATACTCGAAAAAAATTTAACCTCCTTGTTGCAGATAATTAAAAGCCAAAAAAATCTTTGCGCTAATATGCCACTTAAATCGTGTAAACCGGCTTTCAACCACTGTACATAAAAAAGAAAAAAATCACATTCGTTTGCACACCATCGCAGTGAGCGTCAGAATTATTTTTTCACTTGGTTACTAATATCGGTTCTTCCGTGCATTTTAGGAATTGGAATTACTGTGCCCAACATGTCACGTGGAATCATTTTTGCGTCAGTTTAGTTGAGGTGCGTCAGGCTAAATGAAAAGCCTTAGGTTAGATTAGGACATCTTAGAATAAGAGAGCAGATGTTGGTTTATATGAGTGAAAGAGTAGTTACGAGAAATTACAGAATTATGAAAATTCTTGAACCCTCACACTTCGCAATCAAACTGCAACACCTGTTTTGTATAGGATGAATATGTTAGTCTTAAACGTTTATAGAAGGAATCCAGTATCCATACAGATTTATTCATCAATAGATCATCTCTCCCGGCACATCACTGCTAAAACAAAACTGTTTTGCTGTAGAATGCAGTTTTTCTAGTGTTTTAATTTATTGTAAATTCTTAGGACTTATTGTTAATAAGGCTGCGCCAATTAGTATAACGCAGTTTTTCTGGTTTGCACAAACATTAGGCACTTCATTAGCGACTCTTAATTAAGGCTCTGAAGCCATTGTGGACAAATATACGTCCGTGCCACAAGAGGCAACTAGAAAAAAAGTTCTCTCATAGCAAAGAAAATACAAGCTAGTGCAAAGTGAACTACAGCTTCACATGGGAACCAGCCTAAGTGATAATACACTGCAATAGGAATTATTGTCCTTTAAATGAGACGATACATATAAAAAAAACTCAGTCAAGATGTGTCTTTTAAAAATTACAGCCATCAACGGTAAAATATCAACACCTAGTCTAAAATGAAAATAATAATTCAGCAAAAGAATAAATTCTAAGCACTAGAATATCTATGCAGCTTTTCACCAGGAACAATGAGGAATATCATTTATGTTTATATTTGTATATATAGAAGAGTATCTATATCAGAAGAAATTAATTTTTATCTCCATATTATAGGCAGTCGGAACCTAAGTTTGCCTCCTCTCTGGTCATGGACCTCGGAGTCGGCCTATCGTCTCATATAACTAAACCCTACCGGAAGCTCATCGTACTGACTGATGTCTAATAGAATGCATCCGTATCGGATAATCGCCTAAAATTTCCCGTTTGGATTTAATCGTATTGTTGCTTCAGGAAAAGGTCACAAAAGCAGTCACAAGGCGGGGCACAAGAAGGCTGCAGGTCACAAGAGCGGCAAAGGTTTCAAGAGCAGCAAGGGGCACAAGGCTGGACACAAGTCCGGCCATGGCAAGAGCGGCAAAAAGGTAATCGGCGAATTTTTTTCTTGTTAACAAATTATGGATTTTGTCAGAACGTGAAATGTATCATAGTATATTATGAAAGAGATAGTAATAGACTTTCTAATTGTGATGTGTAGCTGTGTTAACTAGAGCGCCATTTATGATAAGTGTAACATGCGCATTACATTTTACGGAAGCGTAATCGAAGTTCTTCATAGAATAAATAGTTTATTTATTTTACAAGAGTATAATTTTCGAGTAAGTTATATACCTTCGTCACCTAATGCAAAACTACATTTTACAGAAATAGGAGTCACGGAAACTATATATAAGTTCAACGTTAAGCATGCACTTGCCTTTTTTCAACGAGAGAATGAACGCTGAAATCACAAAATCGTGTACATTTCTAGCGTGTTTTGAAAAAAAGACTGAAATAAAGAATATAGTGGAAGCAACACCAATCAAAATTTCTGTATACGAAAAGAGAGTGGGTCATGTAAAAGCAAATGAATTCTGATACATGAGACATAAGCTCACAAGATCGAAAATTATGACTGTGTGAATTTTGGCCCCGTAAGATAAGAGATTGTAAGTTACCAGATCATAAATTATTGTGATACAAACTGGGCAATAGTTTGTTAAGAAACGTGAAATATTCAGTACTAATGTACTCAAACGTTCGTTGCGATAATGCTTGTTGCGAGGGCCTGAGATATTGATATGAATGACGATGCAAGTTTCATCTAGCATGATGCGTAGAGCTAAAGTCACATTTAATGATACTTTTATCACTTAATAAATGTAATCATTAATTTTTGCAGGGATATTTTGGATAGTAGCCTAAAGATACTTTAAATGATACTGCTATTTTTCATTTAGTGAACTTAGCTGCATAATTTTTGGCAGGGCCACTTTGACAAAGGCCATCACTTCGAGAAAGGAGACCATCACAAGAAACACAAGAAGGGCCACCACAAAAGTGGCAAGAAGGGCGGCAAGGGCCACAAGAAAGGACACAAGAGCCACTTCGGCAAAGGACACAGTAAAAAGGTAAGTGATCGAAAATTTAAGAGCCTTTTCGCGCTATATTGAGTCACTTTGGCTGATGATACGTCGATTTGTTTCGATTTACGAATTATCTCAACTACAGTAAATTACAAAACTGCAGTTGCAATTTTTTATTTGGTAGCAATAATATTTTTTTTTACAAATAATTGTGCTGCTGTTGAAACAGAAGTAAGCATGACATTTCGCATCAAGTCTTAATTAAGGGCTTAACGAAGTGCCACCCTGCGAACGACGTACCACCTATAGTTACCTATACGCCATCTCGACCATCACTGTGCCGCAGAGTTGTCGCTATTACCACGTAAATACAATGTTGCTATACTGATAATATTACCCCGTTTTTGTATCTAATGCAACTCTAGTGACAAGCAGTGCCCCCGTGCACTAATACCATGTTCCTAAGTACTCCTAGTAATTTGTATATATGTTAATTTTTATGCCCGTCATATGAAACTCCATTCAGCAGATCAGGAGAGTAGTGCTCGGGCACCTTGTTTAAGCCTACTACAAAGTCAGTTTAATGCAGATAGTGGCATAATGCTTTGCAATCACTCCTCATTATAAACATAATTGGCTCTCAAAGCATTGATGCAGCTGTTAATCTGTAAGTCCACAGAGAATTCGTATTCACTTATTGACAGAGGACGTTTCAATTACGTCGGCGTTCATTATGATTGAAGTGATTTATTCTGAAGCGAGTTCATTTATTCCATTGCTGTATTTTTTTTAAATGAAGTGCCTTCAACATGGGCAGCCTTCGCATATTTAATGAGCTCATTGAACTGAAGGACAGCATGCGACAAATTATTATACTCTATCACTGGATAGAATGGATGTTAATGAAATGTTCTGCCCGCTAGCGAGTACGTATATTTTCAAAGGATTTCTATTAAACATTACCATTTTATTACTGACTTACGGCAGGAAGCCTTATTATTATTATTGTGCATTTGTATAAGAAACATTATCAATATTCGGTATATGTATTTAGAATTATAACCAATTTAATCTAAATTTTTGAGTAAACACGGCAGTAATCAGTAGTTGGGGCTGTTAATCTGGGCTTTATTGGTTTGTTAATCCGTCAAGCAAATACGGAGAAGAATTTGAGAAAAGTTTTGTTATGTAGTTGTTGATTTTACCACCGGCTGTCTCAGCTCACTGAGCAAACTCCTCAATGCAAGCAGATTCTTGTTAAGCGCAGTCCACACTTGTAGCTTTTGTGGTCGCTTTCTGCCTATAGTTGTAACTCAACTAATCCGATTACGCATCAGTGATGGTGGCTCCAACTAGAACTGTAAGTTCAAACAGCAGGTCATATTTGCTAAAATAAAGTTATAAGTTTCTGTGAATTTGAACTCGTTCAAAATGAGAAGAGGTAGTTGAAAACCTACTATTGGTACTAGCTGTGTTTTAGAAATGGCAGCGGCAACTGAAAGTTTCAGCATTTTTGGACAGTTTAATGTTGCCCAAGCTGAAACCGTGCCGAAGAAACTTAGTCCCACCGGTTATTAGTTTCCTGAATTTGAATTTTAATTGGTAGCCAAAGGCAAATTTCTGATCTCCATACACTGCTACCCATGATAATGCTACAACAACTTGATTACTTTAAAAATACTTTCTTGAATGAATAATTGTCCAAAATATCAATAAAAAGACCCTAAAATGCTTGATAATTTTGCTGTAAAATTATTTAGAAGTCTGGCATTCAAACCATAAAAGTATCCTTTTTTCTCGTATTCTGACAGATTAACTGAACCCCGATCTTAGTCCCATGAGCTAAAAAGAAGTTGAACGCAAAAAATATATTGAAAGAAAAATGTCGATTTAACGAATTTAAGACTCAATGAAGAAAAAGTTTTAGGATCAGAATTATAGAACACAACGAAACACATGTTATTTTTAGTGTCGCAGCAGTCACATTGGATGAGGTAAAAAATCCGCTGATTCGCATATTCAGCGAATTTTTTAAATTGCTGTAGCATCCACGGGCTTCGGAACAAATTGTACAGCATGCCGAAGTTCCTGTTTCAAAATGAACTGCTTACCATCAGCGGAGTGAATTCCCTGATAATGGTCCAAAAAAATTAATCTGCTTCAAATTTGGAAATCAGGCTGCCGTACCATCAACCCTTCGTTCATGAATCCCAGAGAGACCTAATATTCCTTTGTTGCTTTTGCAAAATGAGCTGGAGTATTATACTGCGTGGACAGAAGCTTTTACCGAAGAGACAAACTTTGCTTATAAGGCCATAGAAAAAGTGTTCCACTTAAAAGCTGGCTATAACTAGTAAAACTAGCTGGTTATAACTAGTAAAATGAATTTTCACTCACTCTTGAGTCGATATGGGGGCCAACAATTTCATTACTAATGATACTTGACCACAATGTTACTCAACCTCCTCTTCGGTGGCGACGAGCAAAATAATGCAATTTTTCTCTTTAACCCCAGTCCATCCTATGGCTCGCCATCCAAGGCGGCTCTGGCCTAATAGGTGAAAAGAACAAATTGCGTTTCCTGTTTCATGTTGGCACGAGCACAGTCACACCTCTGTTGCAGACACTATTTTGTCAATGTAGGCTTTTCACAGGAGATCTCACTGCGGAACTGGAACATATGAGCAGTTTTTAATGGCTTTTGGCATATTTAGAAGATCTGCATTTTCAAAAATTGTTTCACCGGTGCTTCAGAACACTTGTTCACTTGAAGCTTAATTTTCCTTATTTTTCGTAAGATCAAACCTTTCAGTTTTTCTTTATCAGACCAATGCTTTCGACTTAAGGGATCATTGAAGAAACGTTGTCGACTACAGATTCTTGCAATGGAGGAACATTGGGATCCAACTACGGATTTCTTCATAATAAATGCCTCTTTGATATCCGTTAGATCTTTAGCACGTACTATACTAAATTCTAGTTTCTTTGAACTAATATTGCCTCTCAGTTCATCTGTCAGACCATGAGAAAGTAGATTTTTTATTTTGTTAAATGCAAAACTTCAAACTATCAATATTAGAAAATTACTAGAGCAGTTTGTACATTTTTTATTGAAATTTGTGACAATTATTTACTACGATCGGACTACGATCGTGGGTCACAGTGTATCTATACCCAAGCAACAACGTAGCTAGGCTCCACACGGGAGCCCAGTGAGAAGCCCTTTGGGGTCCAAGTGAGTCTCGGCTGCTTATAAAAAGAGTAGTCTGGTGATGAGCTTTTCCTACTCGTGACCTCAAGGAGAACGTGCCAGAAAATACCAATTTGCACCTGGTAGATTCTTAAATACCCTAATTCTGGACCCAGTTACGGTGATGTTGTGGTTGTTGCTAGATTAACCTCCCCTACCATTGCTCCAGGGCTTCAAGCACCACCACCACAAGAGCGAGTCAGGATTCAAGAAGAAGTTCCATGACCACGGAGGCAAGAAGGGCTTCCATGGCGACCACAAACACTTCGATTCCTTCTTCAAGAGCGGCAAGAGTGGTGGTCACAAGTCTGGCAAGTTCGGAGTAAGTAACGCGAATATTCTCTTGCAAATTTGGAAACTTTTAAAGTAAGTTAGAACTTTTTTCTGCCCTTGCAATTTAATCAATTGTGTTAGTCAAAAATTATTTTATCAGGCAACGTTGGTAAATTCAGACCAAGTTGGAATATGTACCATAAGCAAAAATACTATTATATATAATTATTCAAGTGTAAGCATAGTAGTAAGTCTTGGTATTTCATTGCAAAGAGAGTCTAAGGAATTTTGAAAAAGCTAGTTCATTTTACTTTTCTAAAACAGGTTTACCAAATTCCGAGCAACTTGAATATTTGTTTTTATCGAAACGCACAGTTTCCATGCTTATGACAAGATAATTCATTCTAACGGCTTCTTCTAAACAAGTAAGCAATTTTTGGAGAAGAAAGATATCACATTTACTTGGAAAAAGCTCCGGCAAGTTCTGAATCAATCGAATCATAATTTTTCACATACGAAAGGAGCGTTGAAAAACTTGAAGAAATTAGGCTATTTTAAATGATGTAGCACGAAATAATACTAAATTAGTTTCCGTTTAATATTGCTCGAATATTTTGCACACACAGCAGACCGCAGTTAGCCAATTTACATAAGCAGTTTCATTTTTTAGTGATGAGTGAATTGAGAAAGAAAAGTCTACAATGATATTGTTATATTTTTCAAACTGCAGCATGATCATTTATTTTACCTATATAGATTTCAGTACATAACATGAAATTCGTAATTTGAACTGGAGACTTACTCTCTGCCAAATGTATCTATATATTTGGATTTACGAAGAAATAACGCTCACATCTTTTTTTTTTTCTTTTGTAGCAGTGTACATTATTTTTCAGCAAATTCGATTTTTCTACCATTCTTTTCTAAAACCACACCTTTGCCTATTGTGAAAGCTAATGTTGTTGGTAACTGCTCTGGGTTTTTCTCTCTTTTGGTAAAGTAAAGGTAAAGTCAACTTAGATAACACCCTCACTTGGAGACCCCACACGCACTGGTTTATTATGCGGGCATAGGCCCACTGGCCCCAGATGAGTAAGTGTAGTTGTAGTCGACCGAGGGTCACCAAGAACTATGGCGCCTATTTTGACGGTAGGAACAAACGACCCGAGACCCCCCACCCCCCTCATCTGTGAGGAAGGCAAGTTCCACCACAGCGCAGTGCATGTACACAACTGCCGAGTCAGCACACCTAAATCTGCAAAGAGCTTGCGTGCCTGAGTTGGCCTCAAACCTGTGAGCGATACAAGGTGTTAGCGCTGCGAACGGGAGCATGCTGCTACTGAGTGAAAGTATAGTTATAGAAATAACATTTACGTTTTTTCGCAGGGACACAAGAAGCACGACGGTCACGGCAAGAAAGGCTTCTTCTCCAAAGGACACAAAAAGGGTCACAAGGGTGGCCACAAGAGTTCTCACGGACACAAAGGCCATCACGGACACAAGAGTTCCCACGGCAAGAAGGCAGGACACAAAAGCAGCAAGAGCAGCAAACATTAAATTGTTTAACAGAGTCCATTTCATGCCACGACATCCCTCTAAACATTTACCAGGACTGGAAAGTCTTAATATTTTACAGCCACTTTTCATCTTCTGTCATACCTTTGCCTTACAAAGGAGCCGCAAAATCGATGATTTTCATGTCAAAATTCAGCAGGCTCGTCACGACCTATCCATATATCCCTCTAAACTTCTATGGCTTCTACCTTGGTTACAAGTACTTTTCGGCTCTGGAAATTCCTCAAGGATATTCCCTGCTCCAGTTAGATTAATTTTCATCGTGCTCAGAAGCCAAAAATTGTTTTTCCACTTCCTGTATTAAGTGAAGTTTCTTTCTTGCTTCCAAACTGGTGAAAAAAATTCATTTGTTTCTTGATGTCTTCCAGAGAGCAGATGTCTTCAAGCTTGTAGACTGCCGATTCGAACTTACTTCCTGTGCTCACTTTCGAAAAAATCTAACACACGAGTTTCTTCCAGTCAGTTTTCCGTAATTTTGCAGTCTTCAAATACTTTTTCCAAAGTGATCAACACTTTTCTTATTATAGCACATTCACGACGCTGCATGCAAAAATGGATCTTCTGTTTCAAGAGCAGAAATTTTTAGACCAATTTATTTATAAGTTTTCATTTTACCTTCTGGGTCTTAATTTCAACTGATGATTACCCTGTGACACACATAACTACAGGGAAGTGCTACATATTTAGTTGGGATAGAGCTCTTTTTCTCAATAATCCTTATCACCTTGCATGCACGATCACCTTACATACGGCTCTGATGCAGAAATGTTTCCAATTTTCTTTAGTTTTATTTATATTCTACGACACTATATTCTTTGCTAAATATTTTCACTGTACATTTCCATATGTAAATGGTTTGTAAAAATTCTTTCCTCTCCTTGTGATGAGGAAGTTATAAATGAGTTGCCAAATTTGATAGGATTAGAATATTGCGTATTCTGTATACATTTTGAAATGTGTCGTTGTTGTTGAAATTCGTGTAATTTTGTTAAATTTATAAACTTAATTTTATGGCAGATATAAAATACATTACTTTTCTAAAGCTGACGAGACTAAACTATACAACGAAAATTACATTTTCTTACTAGGTCTACTTGAAATAGCTTGGTTTTAATTAAGTATTACTACATAGATATGTTTTCTCATATAGTTTCCCACGTAAAACTTTATTCCTTCATGCGATTTCTCATACCGTACATACCCAGAGATATTTTGAAATGAGGTAATACGTGAAAATCTTTTGCTAAACCGATATTTACACAAACGGGAGATAATGTCGCATGTATGTACAATGTCTGTAATTCTAATTTGTGGAAAATGAAACTTGCTCCCTCTGGCTACGATTCTAGCAATTTATAACGCGAAAAAAAAATTAACATGGTAGCCCAAATTCGAAAATGTAACACGACGATATAACGAAACCTCACTCAGCTGTGACAGCGATACCCCAACCATCGAGCAACGCACGACTCGACGCGAACGAGAGCAAAGCGCATTCACACGAAATGCAGTTTACGAAATAAAGTTAATGCGATAATCCCGTGTCTTTTATTCCACCACTCAAGAAGGTATTAATGAATGAACTATCAGGCACTGTGCAATAGGATATAGGTTTTATTCAAAGTTGATCATTGATAAGTGAGCTATTTTGATATAGCTAACGCCACAAAAAGGGAGATCCATTGCACTTTGGAGCCCGTGTTAGTCAATGTGCCGTAGCTCCAGTATTGTACAGCTTAGAGAATAAAGGCTACATGCATTTAATCCACTAAGTACTAGTATTAGTGCTGCGTGTACATAAGGAAGGCCGTGCCTTTGGCTTTTCGCCATTTAAGTAAATACGTACGATACTCGAGCGTAGCATCAGCGTTTCTAGCATTCATGTTCAACTGGGAGGGTCCTGACATAATTAGAGACAGGAAATGGTCTAGAGATAGCAGATGTCGTGTGATCCTTTCGTCTCTGCCAATTTGTGGTCGACTGCAACCGCGCCCATCTCCAGTGCCTATCTATCTCCGGTGCAGCCATTTAGTTAATGTTTTATTTATTATGTTTTTTCAGCTCGGCTTCGCAAGCTAATTTTCAAAGACTTATGACCAGAGGCGAACAGCTCAAAAATTCTTAGCTAGATCTTACTCCAACCTATAACTACTAACTCGTGGCGTAAGACCATCACCTTTGTTGTGGACACCTGACTCCCTGAAAAATAAAGTTTTATAACTCAACTCCTTCAGCCTCTTTTTAGGTGGACAGATAAAAATAATCAACGTCATCATTTTTGATTGCCAGTTAACTCTAGATTTTCGGCATTTTTCTCATCTAGGTCAATCCACCTGACTCCTTGAAAAATTATGAACATGGCTCCACTCCTTCTCCCTCTTTTTCGATGGACAGACAAAGAAACATATACATACTTAAATATTCAACGAAAATACTATTTCCGCTATTCGATTGGCAAGTAGGTGATAAAAAGCAGTGATGGTAACTTGCAGCTCTTCCGCCCTGGTAAAAAATGAAAAAATGCCTACAGTACAACTAGTGGACCCGCGCGCGAAAAAATTCACGCAATAACCGATACGTTTGCTCTCTTCTTTGACTTGTCGTTTCCACACTTTCCCGCCCACGCTTATTAGCAAGTTAGCAACTCTGATTGCCTTCTGTAACGCTTCTGCTTCAAGGCTTTCATGTCCCTATGCCCCGCCCCAAAGGCCCTTCATCTCTCTATTGATAGCACGTCTCCGTTCTTGAGACGGTAGTAGTCTCGTTCTTCTTTTACGTTCCCTATCCTCTATCTTAATTAAGCGTGCGTCTACGGTAAAATCTCAAGTAAAATCGTAAGTAAAACACTGAAATAAACTCGAATGAACCTCCGGTC
Source organism: Parhyale hawaiensis (assembly GCA_001587735.2). NCBI lineage: Eukaryota > Metazoa > Arthropoda > Malacostraca > Amphipoda > Hyalidae > Parhyale > Parhyale hawaiensis. The sequence continues at coordinate 8,122,127 of LQNS02276481.1, read as the reverse complement.
AGCTTATATGCAATGTTAAGGCGCCGTATCTATAATACTGCCTTCCATACTTAACTCTCTGTTTCACTGAAGTGTTCGAATTTTGGCCGCTGAAGTGCAATATACGCTCTCAGAGAAAGACAGTAAGCGAGAAGAAATGGTTGTCTACTGCTCAGTGCCCGTGAAATACTTGAAGAGAAAGCTACATCGTCAAATTTAATAAGAGAGACAGTAAGTTAGAAGAAATAATTGTCGACTGCCCATGAAAATAATCACCTCGTGAGTGTTCCGTTGATTACTTGCCGAATTTATACGTCGTGACCTGAGAGAAAAAGAAACCTTTAAAAGCGGATTCCAGAAGCTGCCTACAAACTGTCCCGATTTCAAGAAGTGTTTCAGTCTACTGGTATAATCTTTAATTGCCGTTGAAGAAGTCCTTGACAGAAGAAGTACGGGAGAGAGAAAATGGATGTTTCTTTGGAGAAATAATGTTTCACCGTCATTTGCTGACGGCGAGCACCGTTAGTAAAGCTACAGTTGCCATAGACGCGAACGATGAAGGGTATGCTACCTTTTTGCCAAAATTTTTGACGGCCGGTTACGCTCAAAGTAAATAGGGAGACTAGTGTGGTCTTTGTGGACCAAAACAGTGCCCTGTGTGACGTCACAGTCAGCCAGTGAGAGGAGTCGATCGTCTCCTTGTGGGGAACATGCTAAAGTGTGATTAGCTGCCCTCAAGTATGACGTCACACTTTTTTAATCAATGTAAATATTATTTTTGTTTTGATGTCTCAGTCTTAAGCTCAGATATAAAATTCAGAATCGTTTCAGTTTGCAACTGAAGTTCGGTCGTAATGACGTCCAGCTTACGCAACTTTGTTAAGATGAAGACGCAATTGGCCGCGCGAGTTTCTTTACTTCAACTTGGCCAAAAAGTCACAGATTTTGCCAAACTTGCGGCAAAATATTATTGCAAGACTAAAATAGGGCCGCCGCCCGTGCGTGCTGCGTGGGCTAGCGATATTTTTAATTATTTTGCTCATTTTAGCAGAAGTGCGAGTGAAAATTTGGTTGCGATTTCAAAAGAAAGTGAACAGTTTTTCCTAATTTATAAAGAAATTCATCAATATTGTTCGAGTGACAATTATATAACCATGATACTGCTACGTCAGAAATTACGTTACGAATTCGACGCCTCTTCGTTGTTCCTGGTCGTGACTGGGATTCTGCCCTGGCAGGTCCTCTGCGCACCAATGCTGGCTCCCGATGAAACATATGAAAAAGTAAGTGCGCTAATATCAGTGTGGTAAAGCATTCCCGCTCTCCTGCTCAAAACTACAAGAGAGCTGGTGAGAATAGTTCTCCGCAGTGTTTCTAAAACGCGAATGGATAAAATAGAAGAGATAGCTGGCTGTAGACGGACTAATAGGCACATTCCCAGAGAGTCCCCGAGACCTACGCTCCGGCCCTCTATGAGCTATTGCCATTAGTTCAGAATCATGGAGACTTCTGGGGGGGGGGGGGAGAAAGAAGAATAAATCAGATCAGGCAAGTAGTAGATTATGCAAGCAGAATTAAATGCTGCAAATCTGAGGAGCTTAGAGACGTTTAGTCGTAGCATGAAATATTTATTACGGTGGCTTAGGCACTCTTGCCGTTAGGAGTTTGGTAGTCCTGGAGGAGAATGCAAAAGATATGTTGTATTTACTATCTATGAAAATCCATCAAGTGCGAGAACATATAAACAGGAACATCAAGTGAGAAGTCCATGATTAAACACACAACTAGACCGATAACAAAAAGAATAAATTGATGGATCACTTGGTTCTCCTTTTATGTGAGGGCTTCGGTCCAGAAAAACTTGCATTAACTGTACGTGTATTCGTATAGGTATATCGCATCTGTCAACATTACATGATGAGAGTTACGTTCCATCACCAATTTTTCCTCTTAAGTACTAAATCTGGAACTATTCCGTAGTAATACCGCAGTAAAGCATAGTTGAAGCACAACCGTAATGGTATTGCAACAAACAATATGAAAAAAAATCTGTAAACACGAAAAAAAACAAGAATCTATATTGGGGCCTCCCTATTCACAACTCGCCAATCGCATAAAAGTAAATTTTCTAGAGTAAAAAGAGTCAGAAACGACCACTGTTCATTCACAGAGAAGCAAATTCGCATATAACGAACCCGCATTTAACAAGTACCAGGCGGACACACTCTTGCTATTTTAGTATTTTAAAGACTAACTAGCAGGATAAAATAGTTCAGTTTCACACTATCGGAAACCCAAAGGCAGTCATCTGATGGAAGTTAGGACTGTATCAGATAATATGTAGTAACCTCCTGTATGTTTTTATCGATTGATCGCGTGAATCACCTTGGGCTGCTCCATAAGCTGAGATTAATGGGTATTGGTGGTTCAGTTCTCGCGTTAATTAGTCAATTTTGATCTAACAGACGTCAATGTGTAGTTGGGAAGAGGAGTGAGTTTCTGGATTTGGTTTCTGGTGTCCCACAGGGTAGTGTTCTGGGCCCTTTGTTGTTCATTGTATATGCGGCGGATCTGTTTCATCTTGTTAATAATTTACTTGTTGGTTACGCTGATGAT
>LQNS02276481.1:8082983-8115537 GCA_001587735.2 Parhyale hawaiensis | reverse complement strand
AGCAATGCACGGGTGTCGCGAGGCATCGCAGTTGCGGCGGTGGGGACAGCAGACTGCTGTACCCTCCGTTACATTTTGTCGTGCAACAAATTTGTCGCGTTGCACGTCGCTCGTCTCGTCAGTGTGGCGGCGGCCTAAGTTGCGCGTAAGTTTCAAGAGTTAACAAAACACGTTAATGCTTCCAGTCCAAAGCGTGAGCGGACCTCGCCCTAGGGCGTTGACCATCATGTGCCGGCGGTCGTACATGAGAATCCAAGCTTTGCTACGTCAGCGTGACACTTCCTTTTCCGAAATTCTTGACCATTTCACTGCAGAAACGCGAGCATTTCCTCTACAGGGCGTGTACTCATGGTGCAGACTGTATATAAGATCAGCAGGTTGGGAGTACGATCAGTGTGGGTAGTCTGGCCACTCTCCAGCAGTTGTGGACTCCGAGTGCCTCAGTCGAAAGTTTCTTTTTTGGAATTTTGAACAAAAATAACAATTGCGATGTTGAAGGTAAGGTGGGTGACAGGTTATGACGAGATTGATGATTTCATTTTGATTGTATATCCAAGTGGCTCAGACTAACATATAACGTTTCGGTTCCTTTGTAATGATGTAGATATATATACTATAAATCACATCTACTGCGTCGAAGGTTTTTGGGCAGAATAATTTTCTGAATTCTAGTTATATTCCAATGTCTTCATAACTTGAGGAGGACATCTTTTTAGAATTCCAAATGTAACATAAATCTTACGACTTCAAAAATTGATAGATATATATATATATATATATATATATATTATTTATATCTAGCTTAAGTATGGTAGTATACATACGTAGGTTCATTATATATCGAACAGTGAAGCTGCAGACGCAATCAGAAAATAAACATGTAGCATCTAGCCGACTTAGATTTCAAGAAACTGATGTGGTTAGTAACCCAATAAATCTTGCTGGTGTTATAGCGCATTACTACTATAGTGCACGTTAAGCAAACGAGGCAGGTGACAGCCTTTCGATATTTGTAAATTGGTTATATATGCTCCATCTAGTGTACGTTCTTTTGAGTCAATGCTGTCGTGCTAGACGCAGCTGGAATTTAGTGTTATGTGGAAATGGAAGAGTTAAATTGCATCATTCTATCTTGTTTAGAACTATTTTCAGTGCTGCAGTGAGAAATAATAGTGCAGGACTAGTAAAATAAGTTGACAAACATGACTTTCATAAGTTTGTGACTTTGGGAACATGAGTTTTAATTTTGTAAGCATGAAGTTGCCAGCTTGCAAACTTGAATATTCAATGCTGCAAAGAAGACCTTATAGGAGTATGATTTGGAGCCATGCGTCTAACGAAAACTATTCTTTTAGATGCTGAGAGTTTTTCTCAACTTATCAGTAAAAAAAACACAATGAAAATGATAGTTTAACTTAACAATATTCTTTCTCTCCGCCAAAAATTTTCTAGCAATTTAGTGTAGGAAGGAGGCATGAACCCTGTTGAATAAAGTTCTCAACGCTATTCCTTTTGGGTACCAGTTATTTGATTAACATGCAAAAAAAAGCAAATATATCATATACAGAACATGAACAATCCTGCAATAGTGCGCACAACTTTATGTTGCCACACTGCTGGTAGCATGCTGGTAGTTGAAAAAACATTAACATGTAATATCGTTCGCAGCTCACAGTTGCCACACTGCTGGTGGCATGCTCGTTAGCTCAAATGGCAACAGCGCAGATAGACATGGCAACAAAGGACTCTGTCATTGTCCCCAAAGAAGAAACAAGCGGTGACTTGCAGGCTGAAGGCAGCGGAGTGAAGGTGGTCAAGACGTACGACCTGCAGACGGCAGAAACCAGTAAGCATTTCAAATTTAAAAAAGTGCTTATAAGAACAGCATAATCCTCCGTGTGACGTCTCTTTAATTAGCATTATAAGAACCCGGTTATCTTATCAATGACCTTCTAAATTATGAGACGTATTATGACAGTTATAGTCCAGTAGCAAGTAATAGAACATTTTATCAGCCCAGAAATGACCTTTAAGTAAAATAAGGTCAAATAAGAGCTTAATGAAACTATTGTTACTAATATTACTGCTCGTTAAAAACTTTAGGTTTTGAACGGTACAGAGGCTGGGCGCTACAAGTTTAATACTTGTATTCTAGATCATAGATATCACTAGGTTGTGGAAGCTATTGAAAGCTGCAGAACACCCAAGTATGTCAATAGATTGGTTAGGACATTCAACGCATATTCATATTTTAGGCACCCAGTTCTTACTGCAAAATCCAGTAAGTTGTAAAATTATGCAAACCGTTAGGAAGAGGGAAAATTCTTTTTGTATCAACGCTAAGGGCACGTTCAGCTGGGTGCCGAAATTATTAGGGGCTTCAAATGTCCAAAATTTCAGATAGACTCTTCGGCTCTGCCACTTTCCCTTGTGTTTCATGTGTTCAGAAACAACGCGATTTTGTTGAGCGGCTGAAAAAAATAATTTACGAAACATGTTTGAAGTTCTGAAAGTCTCAATCGCAGCCGATTCAGGATCGATACTTAATTTCGAAAGTCGAAGCCAGCGCATCTGTCTTGAAGTCTTGAACAGGTCAAGCCTCGAAAGCTTGAGTTTGGGGATCAGTCGAACATGCTCGTAATCTAAGACTATTAATTTAGTAGTTTTAGCTGATGGTATCCTCCCATACCAGAATCGATACTTGTTTCTTTGTTTCTTCTCGAGTATCTTGACAGCACTGTCGATCGTCAATGAAAAATTTTTTTATGATATCTTAGAGTTAAAATAAAGAACAGTTTTACTATCAAATAAAACTGTTTAGCTCGGAGATAATAAAAACTGACGCAAGAAGAGAGTTTTGTAGGAAAAGGATTAAGCTTTCCCATTCATAACTTCTTTATTATTATCCATGAACAGCTAATGAAACTCAAGTGAATCATATGAAACCCCCGGACGTCACGGCGCTGCAGAGAAGAGTTACTCAAATAAATAAATAAATAAAGCATTAATGCTGCCATAGACGTGTATAATAATTCAGCCTATTAAATTCAAAAATAACAGTGAATTTCTCATCGCACGGCGTGAATACTGCAACATAACAAACTTTTTCCAAAACACACCTCGTGATATCTCAGGCAACTTATGTACAGAAGTAATCAGAAAACACCCTTAGAAACTTGGCTTCTTTTAGGAATATTATTGTGTCCAATGCTCAGTAGGATAGAGACTGTATCCTTGATTATAACGATCCTTACTTAGGAGACAATATGGCCACTCTATCCGCCGAAAAATCGGGTGGCCGGCACACCGGCCACCATCAATAATAAACCTTAATCTCAAAATTAACTTGGTCTTTTCTGTATCTATAGAGCTTGGAGACTTATCATTCGGGTACTAAAACACAAAATGAGTTGGTAGTTCTAAAGCGTTGGGTTGGATAGGTTTATTACACATGTGTGGATACACATACCTACTATGTAATGCTAGACATGCAATACAGCTTTAAATGTGTTTCAAACTTTTTCCGGTAGTATGACTAACCTTATGAAAGTTTGTTTATTTTCAGCAAAACTTAGGTAATAAAATTATTTAATGTAAATAGTTCACATTTTTTTGGGCCGCTAACGTCCAGCGCACACTACGCTTCAAATAGTACTGCTACTATTCCTCTGAAAAAGTATAGTTAACTTAGGCATTTAAGTACCAAAGCTATTAGATGGAAAACATTTCGTTTCAATGGCTAAAGTTATTGACCATATTGCAGGTTACTATCACCCACACGACCATCACGGCCGTCATGGTTACTCCAACGACCACTACGATGACTACCACAACAACCACGGACACAAGAGTAGCAAAGGTTACAAGGGTATCGATGGTCACCATGGTCACAACTACGGTAGCTATGGTAAAGGGCAAGACCTGGTGAGTGTTGTTCTTTTCACACTTTTCATTGAGATTACTATAATCTGACCATTTTATCAAGGCAGTTCGGTCGTGATAAAATTCCTCTACTGCGGTGCCAATCTGTGGGTATTTCTGAGATTTCTCTATACGTATACAGGTAGTGGGCGAGCTAAGATACTATGGGCCGAACAAAATCTCAAAAATACCCATAGAAGTACTCCTTTTATTAACTCCTTTATTGTGTTCTCAATACATGCAAAATGATTAAAAAGTAGAATGAGCATGACAATCATACTAAAATTGTGGCAGTCACATTCGAGACTATGCAATTGAGAACATGCCTCTAAAAAGTGATATGTTCACTTGCGAGGCACCTGGCCTTAAGTCATACAAGTCATATTAATACATATTATAATCTACGCCAATTAATCGGAGAGCTACTTTCACATAGTTTGATACTTCATACAATGGTTTTTGCCCTCAGCTTGCTTAGCCAAAACAATGGGAAACACCTAACTTCAACTGTTATTCTGTTAATAAGACTACTAATAAAACTAGTGGTGATCGTTTCAAATGATATATTGTTAAAATTAGAACATAATCGCAAATCTGACACCCCACCAGTCCAGAGCGTGTTTTATAAAAGTGATGTATTCATTACCAAGGCACATAGATTTAAGAATCACGAGAGTCCTATCAGTACACTTGATAATCTGTGATTAAAATTGAACTACTACTTCGGAAAAGTAGATATAACAACACAAAAAAATTATTTCGCCCAAAGTGAATAAGTCAAAACAATGTTAAACACCTAACTTAATGGTAATTCAGCACCTCGCATTAAACTAATGTAATTGCTTAAAATCAGTAGAAATTCTACATATGTGAAATCTAAGAATTGGTAATAAGGATATATTGCACCTGCATTGCTTGAAATAAATCAAATATAGAGCTCTCATTTAATTCTGTATAAAAATATAATCTTTCTACTTTAATTTGAACTCATTATCAGTCATTGGCAATGTTAGCCTATCTGGTACAGAATGAAAGCAACGGACGATCTAAAAAATTACAAAGCGCTTCTGCACTTCTAGTCTTGCCCTAGGTAAATTTAGTCTTTGCATTCTTGTATCGTAGTTGTGATTAGGTACTAAAGTACCATAATATTTATGAAATATATCTGTATCTCTACATTGTGCAGTACGTCGGAATTTCAATAAAAAATAGTCAAAAACCTCATCAAATTTCAACAGAAGCTGCTTCTCATACATTGAATTTACAGAAATTTCAGGAACATTGTTGTTGTCTCACATAAAGTATCACCCTAAGTACATTATTGATGGCTACTTTTAGTGGTCATAGTAAGTTGGCAGAGGCGTTACCCCACAAAATGATATTTTGAGCTATTATATACGCTTGATGAGAGCTGTGGTAAACGAGGCCTGGTAAGTGTTTTTAGTAGATAGATGCTTTCGATAGATAGATGATAGCTGGATGATTTCGGACGAAATCCAGGTCATGCTATGCACGCCATCTGAAGTGTGCGAAGGTGTTAGTGATCTGCTTACAGATGTAGTTAGCTTCCCAAGCAAAATTTGCGGCCGCGTTAGAAGTTAATATGGCTGCCAAAAATTCTATATGGCTTGTGATTAAATTGAGAACCAATGGCAAGTGGTTTCCACAATGCACGCTTAGATCTTCGTTATCTCATACTACTTGTGAAGAAGTTTATTGAACTTCACTGTATTCCCATCATCGTACATTCCCTATTATGGATATTTATTCTGAGAGAAGTTGGGTGTGTCACTATGCAATAGTGTTATTGCTCTAGACTAGCATCTCTATGCGCTGCTTGCCACTAAAGGCATCTTTAGATGTCTGCATGAACATTTTTATTTAAAGACAATCATGTTGCTTTCCTTGTCTAAATTGGAAGTGGTTTTAAGAACAAATTCAAAAGTTGGTCCTATATGCTTTGTTTTAATTCAAAATGCTGTTGTAAGCTGTTGAAACTTGGAATAAATATGTTCTATGTCCGAATGAAAATGCCTGTTTGGTAAAGCATCAATATAGTACGGTATCTGAAAAGTGGGAGAGTAGCCAAGTTCGACTTGGCAAAACCATTACTTTTAAAATTTATGACACTTTCCGGTGCAAAAAGTAATGTAAATTTCAATTTAAAATTTGACTATCGTCTTAAATTGGCATATTTTGTCTTCACGCACTTGATCCAGCGGTAAATAATCCCGTTGTACCATGACGATACTAACTGAACATTCAGAGCCGCGACTATAACATCAGAGAGTTAAAGTCAACACTTTGGTTGAAGTGAAAGTATCACCCGTTGGCTCGTCGAAGGCGATTTTAACTAATTCCGCATTAATTGACGTAAGTGGAACTCTAGATAAGAGAGTTGTCGTCGCCACTTTGAATCGTGCTGCAGATTTTTAAAGCGACCCGATTTAATTCTAAGCCAGCCTGACCTTTTTAGTCAAGTCAAACCTATTGAGTTTCTTTCTCCAGCTCGTTGATCATATCTCTTACTTACTGAAATACAAAATCGACTTTATCGTAGGAAATGCGCAATCCGACAAAAAAATTTAAATCGGTGTCTCAATAGCTCAGTACGGTAATAATCGTCGATTGCATAAGCAAATAAAAATAGCAGGTATAACATTCTGAAAGCCTTTTTCGGCATTGTAACTTAGAAGAAAGCCCGTCCTTGAGCATTACTATTCGAACCAGATGCAGCGCATTGTCATACTGTAACCATCAGGGTACGAAAAGAACGAATCAGCTTTGTATAGTTAAAAGCGCATAGTAAAGCAATACACCTACGATATTCTCTACAGGACCATTTCGACAAAGGAGGTTCGCTCTACAAAGGCAAAGATCATAACTCGCACTACAAAGGAGGGTATTTGTCGGGAGCTCATGGAAATAAAGGCCATCTCTCTGGCTCCAAAGGCCACGTCAACAAAGGACACAAGGACAAGGTGAGTGATCAATTCAAAATTCAAGGAGGCTCTTGCTGGATGAACAATAATTGGAACGCTGTAGGGGAATTTGTTCGTGTTTGACGCATTTAACCTGACACATTGCGTTGTTTCCATGGTCAGCTGCCTCTAACCGGCACGAGAGCAAAAATATTTTATTCTGATGCTTGTAATGCTTTTGATATTTCATATGAACTGAGTGTTTTGAGGATTTTCGTATACTTGTTAGTGGAAGTGAACATTGAGAACCTAATCTTCACTAATAAAATTTTTGGAATATTCCGAAGTGCGCATCAAGCGAGTGATACCATCACAGCCCTACTGGACTACCGTATTCCAAAAATCGTTTGTTGTTGCACGACTTGAAATAAAATAGGTTACTTAGTGCATCAGCAATTTCCAATTTTGTGCGAAATTGTGAGATGGGTTTCTGTGATGTAATACTGCTAACTTTCGGGTTGTGTATATCACCACATTATACCAGCCGGGGGAGGATTTTTCATCCCACTGGCAGACAGGGCCCCTTCCCATGACAGATGCTGGCTTGCTGAGTCAGCATTTTCAGATTTGAAGCGCAATTGCGGGGGTACTGACCCTAACCAGAAATAGGAATAGTTGGAGAAGTCGCATTTGTCGTATGAGGCTTTCGTCTTTCACACCATATCTCTTACCATCAGTTGTCGACAGCAGCTGTGCTCTCCTGTTTACTTTACCTGACTTTACCTCTATTTCTGACTACCATGCAATATGCATTACTAACTTAGGAGCTGCCATGGAAAAATTTCAGAGAGGCAACTGTCGATATCACTAACTAAAGTAACGGAGAAAACCAGATTTTCGAAGCATAACTGAAGTACAGCAGTAATATTGCAGTGCCTCCATTTTATTAATGTATCCGCACAAAAGTATTGCAAGAAGCAGTAAAGTGGACGAGAGAGAAGTGCTCTGCGGCCTCTGGGTCTCAGGTTCGCTTCCTTGCCAGGAAGGTGAGTTTTTGTTGTTGCAGCATCAGCGTTTCTGATACTCAAATTCCTTTGAGAGGGTATTGACCTAAGTAGGAATGGAGTCGGCCTCCTAACAAAACATTGGGCCGCCCAGGACCTAGCAACATATTTCAACGTGTGTACGTGTTAGCAATGGATTTTGCTTGTATTGGGGGTACCAATTATGAAAATGAGCCTTTCATCATTCACTGCTGTCTCTCAGGCACAAACTAGTGCATGTAAATTTCCTAGTCGGGGAGTAGACGAAGTTGGCTTCTCCTTTACGTCCATTAGAAATGACTGAAACTGGTAGAGTAGACTTTGAAATTCTCCCCGTAACGGTGTGTTGAGATCCCGTTATAATTTTCGGTAAGTAAATCTGTTCAGTGCTGATCCGGAAACTCTGGAGGTGTTTCACAGAGTATGTTTAGTATATCCGATAATGACGGCGTAAGTTACCGAGTTAGTTCTTAAAAGAGCTTGGTGACATACAATACTAAACAAGGACATTGAGCCTTCCCCCAACTACACAGTTACAGTATCGTTTTACACGGCACTAAATTAATAAACCTGTACTAGATCTCGGTATAAAAGTAAAAAAAGGTTAAAAAATGAACTCCTTCTATCTGACTCAAACTTCCGGTTTTGTAGGACTAGCACTATCTGCAATGTCAACAATTTCATACGTATATGTAACGCCGTTACAGCGGTAGGGACGCGTGTGCTCGAAACAGCCGTTATAGGAGACTGAAGCCATTATATACCTATGAAAGTTGAGTTTACTGAAATTCTAAGCTTGTAGTTCTCCCAGTAAGGAGGTTTTCATCAACTGAAACTCTTAAAGTATGAGATTAGTAAACTAGCCCCAATTCAACACAAGATCTGTAATATGAATTATTGGTCAAGTTACAGTTTACGCAGTCTTCGGATATAACGCCTGATTGCTACAAAGGTAGCTGCTAAAAATTCTAGAGCATAGGACAAATATATTGTCTTTGTATACAAGTAGCACTTATTGTTAAAAAAAAGTTTTGAGGACACGCATCCCTACCGAAGTAATAACTTTGCCTGTACTTAAGCATGTAGGTACGAACAGGACAGGGATAGTGAGCAGAAACCCATGGTATATCTGTCTAGATGAAGAACGTTGTATATGCTTTAGGAAAATACAAATAGAAGCTTACAAATAACAGAAATACTGAAGCCTGAAACTCGTGTCTATTCCTAGGGCTTCAAGAACGTATACCACAAAGAAGAACATGGATTCTCGAAAGTTTTCGAAGACGACGCCGGCAAGAACCAGTACCATTCCGTGTACGATGATGGCGACAAGTACCACAAGTCCCACAAGGCAGGGGGCTTCAAAGGAGGAAACTTCATTGTAAGTTAATGATAAATTTTAATTATACCATCGTAGCATATCTCATTTCAAACTTTTTATTTTAGTAGCATGTTTTCTACTTCATGGGCATTTTCAAGGGCTTTTACTTCTCATGGCGTGTTTTTCCAAATTTTGTGTTTTTATTCGTTTAGTTTTAGACATTTTTCTTTTCCTGAGTTCTGTTATATATTCTCCATTTATATGTTGACTTAATTTCCATGCTTTATTTTATCCTCTAATCTTTTTTAACCACCAGTTACTCATATCCTCTAGCCTACCTTTTCTTTCTTTTTTTCCTTATCTCGATTGAACTTTACTTACCATTTTGGATACTTCATTTACATATTTGAAAATATTTATTATTATTATTATTTAGTCAAGTTCTATAATTATTGCAAAATTTAAATCTGAAAAGTAATAGCGGAATATTTATTTTTTAGATTTTTGTTGTTGTAGTATAATTTGAGCATGTAATGTGCGTAGTTAATGACGGTCATCACGATTAGATACTTTTATGTTAGTGCTTAAGAAAGTAGTACAAGTCGTAGCATGACGGCATTCTTTACCTATAAAAGAAAAGTCGTTCGACTCCAGGTGCTTCTCAAAACCTGCCGCTAATACTGAAGGTGCCAAACTTTAGACTGCACATATAAAAAAAACTCCTGTACATATGCAAATTTTGATGCAGCATAAGCCATTTGGCATCCGAGGCGAAGATCCTTTTCACATTAATGGATGATATTGCCATACGAATCGTGGTCTCGAATAATCCTTCGATAGGTGAAGCTGTTGATGGATACAGTCAAAGTAGGTGCCAATCTCTAATGCAATAAGGGAATAGTTGGTCTTTTCAACTAATGCGCTTTTCGAGTGAGTCTTGCAGAAAGAGATAGACAAATAAATAAAGAAACCAGGGCACTCTGAAAACGCACACCTCCGCCAAGCAAGACAACTGTAATAAAAAATTCATATTGGTTCTGAAATTATGATTTGTTTGTATAACACCAAAATTTAATCATTTGTGCCTTCTGACAGTTATAACAGTTTCTGTGATTTTCTGGAAGATCCATTCATAACTTTTTGCTCACTAACATTCTGATAAACATTAGTCAAACACACGAACAGAGAAACCGATCATCACCAAAATTCAATCGTCTATGCCTTTTAATATTGCTAACAATTTTTGTTAATTTCATAAAGATCCGTTTATAACTTTTTGAGCTATGTTACTAACAAGCAAAAAATCAAACACAACGACAAACGAACAAACAAGTCATTTCAAAAACTTGGTCTTACACTTTTCGTTATCTGCCTAACACCTCGTATAAATTTCATAAAAAATCCATTCACAGCTTTTTGAATTACGGCACTAAGAAAAAATAGGCAGACAAACAAACGTTTCAACGGATGTTCACAAAAAAGCTCGTCTCTTTCTGGTAGCATTTTTTATAATCACTGTATATTTCGTAAAGATCCGTCCATAATATTTTGAGCTATTTTGGTGAAAAATAAAGCGACAGACAAACATGACGAAACCATCACCTTAAGGCGGAGGTAATTATTAAACAAATGATAACATAGCCGTCTTGATTACAGCGTTTGATTATATTTACAGGACGACCATCACCACAACAAGTATGGCTCGAAAGGCCATGACGCCCACGGCCACTACCATGACGATTTTAAGGGCAATAAGGGATCGCACGGCCATGACAGCCATTATGGCCACAAGTCCGCTTACGGCGGCCATGGTGACCACGGCTACGGCCATCATGGCCATCACGGACACCATGGTTATGTACCTCCTGTTTACGGCCATGGCTCGAATTTCATCAGCCATGGTGGCCACGACGGTTACTGGCACGGACGACCCGGCACAGGCTACGGCAGTCTCCACCGTAACGGCTACGGCAGTGGATATCATCCCGGGTTCCACCACGGTGGTTACGGTCACAGCAGCTACGGCCATGGTCCCTTTAGGAGCAGCGGGTACGGCCCAGGCGGACACGGCCATGGTGGATACGGTCACAGTGTGTCCTTCAGTAACCGCTACGGACATTAAAACTTCCTTTTGGCGATCAGNCCACCACGGAGGTTACGGTCACAGCAGCTACGGCCATGGTCCCTTTAGGAGCAGCGGGTACGGCCCAGGCGGACACGGCCATGGTGGATACGGTCACAGTGTGTCCTTCAGTAACCGCTACGGACATTAGAACTTCCTTTTGGCGATCAGAGAGATTATCTTGCATATCCTAAAGGCAGAGACTGGAAATCACAGTTCATTTACAGAAGATTAGTTATGTCAGATCTGAGCGTTTGAGTTACGTCCTTGAATCCTTCAGAAATGGGACGTCACGCCAATAGCTTGACTTCTGTTGCAGTGAGGAATCTTTGGTACTACCACAGTGGCGTGAGGCAATTGTGACGTCACAACTCTGAAGGTCTTAAGGGCGTAGGGCAAACACTCAGATCTGACGTAACTATCTGTAAATGAACTGTGCTGAAGATTTTTCGCCACTTCCACCTACTTGCGTCCATGCAATAGAGGAAAAGATGGCGGTGGTCTGCGGCCATTTCCTCCTGTGGCTTGAGCACAAGGGGACGCAAGCGCCGCGTCTACTAGAGTATAACTCGCAAATATAAGATTTAAGTATTAATATCTTGATCCGACAAAATGCTTATGAAAACTGCTAATTGAGTTTCAAATAATGATGTTTTGCTTCGTTTTATAAACAGGCTTGTTCATTTTTTGAAACATGATTAATTTCCCTAAGATCAGTGAACCCAAGCAATAGTTTTACTCGATTTTTGTCATGAAAAATGATTATGGGGAAAAGGTTGTTTCTGGCTGAACATTTGATGCTCTGTTGAATTTTCGTTCCGAGATAGCCCAACAAGAAGTGTGTTTTTTGTGGATGCAACAATCTATGTTATTCCTACTGGTAGGACTTTCCAAGGTATATTTAATGGGACAATTTACAGGAATAAAGAAACAGCATGGCAAATTACATGGGACATTTTGAAAAAGGAAACCACAGTCAGAAAAAATTCGGACAAGAAAAAATATGCGAAGATTTTCTCTCTCTCTCATGATCGCCAAGCCTCGAAACCTGACCTGATATGCGACTGGTGATTTGAATGTAAACTTAGAATTTGATACGACGGCATAAAATAAAAGTCCATACAAAAATGTTCTATAAATTTCCTTGATATTATTACTCTTACTCCTATTGTTGCTGCAGTGAACAATGCTGCTGCAAGACTGAATTACGCCAATGAAATTATTTGTAACACTCAGATATTCTTGTTGTAAGAGAGCAGGCTTCTTTCTACAGTACCTTGATCAGTTCCGTACAGTGATTCCAATTTAACAGAATTCTTTTGTCATTTCCTTCTACTTCCTATAGTTCATCAATGCAACTTCCGTATATTGACGACTATAGCACAATACGGTGATGTTTTATTTAGATAATGATATCATGACGAGAATATCCCCTTCGAGAAAAATAAATATCCCGGAGAGCTGGTGAAGAACCGGTTTAAGACATGAAATCAGCATCCCTTATAGGAATCAGTATTCTACCTGTCTGTGACGAAAAAGGGAAATAGGAAGCTTTGTGGAATAAGATAATCACTCAAGAGAGAGGGTGGAGGCGCTGAAAGTGCTGAGTCAACAGTTTTAGTATTTTGCACATCTAGTTCAACCCTCATGCATGACAGAAAGCGATGGAGATGATAGCTCAATTCTTACTGGCAGTTTTAGGGCTGAACAACATCGAATATAACCATATAGAGAACGAAAATATTATCACCTCTCTCACTTTGTCGGGCATCCATATATATGAAATTTTGTCGCCAGTGAATTCAAAATGACTTCGATCTAAAGACGGTTTATTCATTTTATGCAACAGGCTATGGTCAATCACAAAATTAATCATATAACATAATAGTCCAAAAGAAATTAAATGTAACGCTATATTTATTCACAATAATTCTAAAAATTATATTGAAGTCTAGGAACGAATCAGGAGAGTATAGACACAGGACGAAATACGTATACAGTTTGACTGCTATACTTGATTGTCAAAAGTTTGTTCCTATTTTAGAAATTGCGTCTAAATTTATTACGAGAATAGCAGATCGCATCAATAATTTTCTTCGGAAACATAAACAATCCAAAACAATATCCAGTGAATTTTACAATCACCTATTTAGTTAGGCTCCTCTCCCGGTATATTATATGGACTGCCAAAGATCCATATACTTGACTTTTCTGCAAAGTTCCAGATCCGACCGATATTTGCAGCACATAACCTACCTTCCTTCAATATAGCAAAATATTAAAGGTCTATCTTACAATCTCTTACTGTCAATCAATACACGGTTGAAAATTCCAGTTCCTTCTGTCAATTATGATCTGGGATTAAAACTGCCGATCAACTTACCATGGCTTCGGCCATTGTAAGCACCATGTTTACGAATATTTCTCTGACTGAAACTATAGACATTATTATTAGCAAACTGTTCCACACTGCGAATAATACTTTTCTCGGCTTTACTAGGCCTTTATTAAAGAAAGTTTTAGAACTAGCTACTTTGGTATCATGTTTCATTTTTAATTCCAAATGCTATTTACAACGTGATGGGTTACGTACGTATGGGTTTCCCTTTGGGACCGTCATTTACAAATATTTTCATGTGTTTCTATGAAAAAATTGTTCTCGATATATGTCCCGCTGATATTAGACCAACATGTCACGTAAAAATGTTTTTGGACTACCTCAATAGCAAACACAGCAATGTCAAATTCCCCTGTGAAATGGAGCAAATTAATAAATTATCTTTTTAGATGTTTCCATACAACATGAAAACAACAATTGTTTTACTACCTCTGTTTATCGCAAGCCCACTTTCTCCGGATTAGGCACGAGCTTTTTTAGCTATTGAGATAATAAGCTGAAGTTTAGCAGTATCATAACCCTTTTAAACCGCGCCTGGAAGGTCTGCTCTGGTTTTACTAATTAGTATTTAGAATTTAACTTCCTAAAACTGGTCTTTATTTCCAATGGTTTTCAGGCTAAGTTCATATACATAAAAGATTAATAGTTTTTTAAACAGCCTGTAATCAGGAGACAACAACTTGGAACCGACTAAAAAACTTACATATTTGGTATTTCCTTTCTTTGGTCCACAATCGTGTAAACTCGGGACAGAACTTCTGATGCTTTTCACCACGTATTTCCCTACTTTAAACTTTAACATAATCCCAATCAATGAAAGCAGAATTGGTTTTTTGTTTCACTTTAAAATCGCCTGCCTGACCCTCTACGTTCGTCCCTGGTGTTCAACTACTGTTGTTTCAAATGTGAATTGCGCTATGTGAGCTCTACAACATCTAGCCTTAGTACTAGAGTCGCCGAGCATAGATCTAGGCGCTAGCTCCAGGACCGGTCGCTTCTTGGGTGCACCTTCTAACTCCTCCATTCTTGAACATGCCTATTAGTGCAAAGTCCAGTTACTGCAAATGGTTTCAAAATTCTCTCTTCAGCTAAAGGTAGTCATAATTTGCGCATTACAGAATCTCTCTACATTTGAATGATAAGCTAAAGTTGAACGACATGCAAAGTGTAACTCTCCTCTGCGTCACAGATTCCTCGTAAATTAGGTTTTACATAAAATTTTCAAATTTATATGGTGTGATATTGTTTATTTTACTTACCGAATTTGAAATTTATCGATTTCAGAATTTTTGCTGTTGATGGACAAAATGTGTCCAAAACGTTCTTCCATTTATGTATAACTAGCGCGTGATTTTACTAAATTTTTAAAAAATGGCGAATTTTACTTCCTATCTCGCTTTACTGAGCTTAATTCAATTAAATATCCAAGTGGTGAAATCTGTTTTAATTAGTAGAGTTGCCAGTAACAAACAACCATACTGTACTCTTAAAAGCTTATGATATCCTACTATCAAAACTGTATCAGTAAAATATTTGAGCACATTTTGAATTAATGTGCACGTGTCAGAACTACATATGTACTTCCTTCAATATAGTAAAAGATAAAAGTCCTTGTGCTGCAGGTGCATTTCAAAAAGAAAAATACATTACGATCGAGCTCCAGCAAAATGACAGCGAAACCCTCATAAGCTGATGAGCTTCGGCTGCTGACACAAATGCCTTAATAGGAAAATCCTGAGCGATATTTTCCTATTTAGAAATACCAATAGCGGTTGAGCTGAGCACACACGTCGTGATGGTTCAGTTGTTTGTTCTTTGCGGAAGAGAAACATCATTATGACATTCGTTCATAGAGAACTGATGTTTATTTTGGTACGATATATCTCGGTTTGTCACTGTCTCTCTCGTCTACTGTAGAGTATACTGTGTTTCCATTTCGTGAGTTCTATAAGAAATAGCAAAAAGGAAAAAATAAAACACTGTCTTCCAAGGCTCAAGGACACTCATTTGTGTGCCGTAGATAATAATTAATTTTGTTTGGGGAAAGAATAGCATTTGGTATCAAACTAGAACATGCCAGACATCAAGTTCCGCCCCAAAGGATGAGGATGTCGGGAGTGTTTAGAAAGAGCAGCTCGCGAAACCATTTTGTACTGGTCTTACTATAGCTGCACCCTCCTTCTGAAGGATGAAAATACACATACCGGATAACTGTTCATCCAGGTGAGTGATTAGTACATAATCTACATTTTTCGAGTTAGCAAGAATTCTGCAGCGTCATGGTGGTGCAAGAGCCAATTAATTAACTGCTTGATCTACAGTCATTTTCAACTATGTAAACACCTCCTTATAGACTAGAATTATGTGGTGTAATCGAATCGTTCATTTATTCTTGTATTCAATATAAAATTCGCTGGTTGTAGAGCTTCTGGCACTTCAAGTTGCTCTTCACCGCTGACGTTGCAGCTAGTTTCCTACCCCCCGATCCTCACGTTCTGTAAATTAAGATGTGCCTTTGCCCAATGGTGTTCTCATGCCCTGCTGTAATGAGAGGCAACCATGTCATGGTCGCTGACGTATGAGTAACATGTAAGTGGCACGCAGAAATTATGGCATCGGATGGACCACTGCATCTCAGATTCAGCCATTTCTTAACAGCAAAGAAGTGCCGTCCATCATTCTGGAAGCAGATGCCATAATCTGTGTTGCAAATTAGGGCATTAAACGTGGTCTTACGAAACTGAAGAATACGAGAAGTCTACTCTTCCTCGTATCTCTTACGCAGGTTCGGCAAGTCAGCTCGGTTTCGTAATCAACAGTGTTATATGCATTTCCTTTTGCTGACATTACTTGCGTAGACTTGATAAGCTGGTTCAGTTCCAAGTTTGACAAAATGATGGGCAGGCATCTTGTGTAAGCTTGATAGAATAGGTTAGGTTAGTGACAGTAGACGGACCGAAGGACCCATTCCCATAAAACACACGGGGCTTACGCTCCGACCCTCTCTGAGTTACTGCCATTAAGTCAAAATCATCGAGATATTGACGAAGAGAATAAGAAGATGAAGAGAATAAACTCAGCCAAAAAGTTGATCGTGCAAGCACAATCAATATCTGTAGATTCGCGGAGCTCTCTGACGTTAAGTAAGAATAATTGGGACATGAGAGAAAGTGAATTACAGCGGCGTAGAATCTTTAGCAGTTTCGAGTAGGCCGCTTCTGGAGATGGAGCCCGTAACCGTGGTTGTTGCTCCCAATGTTCATCAAGACGATTTTTAAACGCATTAACTGACTCTGAAGACTCCTGAGGGAGTCTATTTCAAATGTTCACTATGAAGTACGGGAAAAAATGCTGGCTGAAAGTAGATCTTCAATCTTCATGGTTTAGTTTCCGGCCGTTTTTCGCAGGCGAACATGAACATCTCTGTGAAAATGATCCATTTTCGACATGTCACTAAAGATATTCAAGAATAGCAAAGCTTCTATAAGTTGTCCCATGAGTCGTCTTTGCTCGAGAGAGAGGAGTCCCACTTTCCAAAGGCGACAATGGCTTGCTTCGCAGCTGAGGTATCAATTTTGTTGCTCTGTGTTGGGTTCTCTCCATTTGATTTGTTTTTTGTACTTAGTGAACCTGTCCCACAGGGGGAGAGTAGCAGAGCTATGCATTTTTTATAAGGTGTACAATAATGAGAGGCATTGGTTGTATTCTTCTCTCCCTGTCCTCAAGGTTTTTTCGTGCTGCGTGCGGAGCGCACTCTTTCACTTTGGACGCTGTCAGATGTCGAACTAATCAGTTCTGTCGGTGCTTCGTGCGCTGGTCGGCTAAGGTTTGGAAGTTGTTGCCGGCATCGGCTTTTGGTCGTATTGGCCTGCAGGCGTTTAAGTCAACTGTTAATGGTTTTTGCTGGATTTCTTCTAGCAGCGTTTTGGGCTTCCCGGTGTTGCAAGATGCTTCATTTGGGTTGCATTACCTGTCCGTGGGAGCTCAAGCATGAAGTTTTAATAATAATGATAATAATAACTTGCATGGCAACCAGAATTAAACAGTACCGTATATTCTAAATGAGGGCACACTGATGCTTTGTACATAAGAATAGTAATGTCCTTGGCTTTCTACTCAAAATTCCTGGAAATGAATCCCAATACTCTGCTTGCCATTTTCACCTTGTCAACTTGCTGATTGTCTTGTATATCGTTAATGATGGTAGTAGTAAAACAAAATATTTTGTTTTACTACTGATGGTTATTATCAGGTCAAGTTGTTGGATGACAGCTGCCAGTTAATTTATCCTTTCATTTGCATTTGGGCTGAGGGGGCCTCAGACTCCGGCCCAACGTTCATGGCTGAACATTTGTTAAGATTAAAATTAATGCACTTCTGCGGGGTTGCGGACCGTGCCCGATGGTGGTCGAGGCTTCGTAGGAGCTTAAGCCTATTCCTGGCAGGATGGCAAAGTTTAATGTCATCTACAAATTTACTGATTTTATAGCGGATGCTAACATCTAGATCATTGATGTGAATTATGAACAGAAGCCAAGCAAGCTACCTAGTGGAAACCCAGATGAGACCGGTATCCTGTCGTTTGTCTTTCCGTGCAGCTTTATTCGCTGCTGCCGACCAGTAAATCATGCTCGGATCCAGCGTGAATAGTCTCCCTGGATGCCATTGCCTTGTAGTTTTTTCTTAATCACTGATGGAGGACTTTACCAAATGGATCTTGGAAGACTAGGTAGACGAGGTCCACACCTTTTTCATTATCTCTGAGTTCCGTAATTTTCAAAAAGAAGTTCAGTAAAGTGGTTAGGCAGCTTCTTCTATCTCGGAAGCTGTGTAAGATGTCAGAAATGAGCTGATGTATCCTTAGTTGGGCAGGTGATGCGCTTCTTCAGGAGGCGTTCGATGATTTTGCAGACAACTGAGGTAAGACTGACTGGCCGATAGCTATTGGAGCTCTTCTCATCCTCCTTTTTATGTCTAGGCATCATGTTAACGCGTTTCTAATCGTGTGGAACTTCTCCCATGCTTACAGACCGATTGAATGTTTCGAGCAATGGCTCTGTTTTGACTGGTGCCATTTCCAGCAAACTGCAAGGAGAATGTTTATATGGGCCAGTGGATTTGTACATATTCAGATGAGTCAGTTCTTGAAGGACCTCGAGCTTTGTGAGAATGAGGTTTAACAAAACTATGTAGTCAGCTTCGCTAACAACCCCTGCTTTGGCCTTATGGGTTGGTTGCAATAGTAACAGAACGATATGCAATTTCCTTTGCTAATATCTCTTACCAAAGATTGATTTGTTGGGTAGGCTCCGAGTGTGGCTAAACAACATATACTGGATGACTCTGAATTCTTAGAACGAAAATAATAATACTATAGGTTCCTTACAATAAAATAAACATATTTTATTCTATCGAAGCATGTCCGAGAATGTCTAATTTAAAAGTTACGTTATGGTAAAATTTATGAAGTGGCTACAGGAAACAGAGGCCTAGTTTCTACCTACCCCAAAATCGGCTAGTGGGGCAGAGTAAATGAACATTCACTGTTATGCTACGTTTATTTTTAGGAAAACAGGAGTAGAGTGTTCAATGTCATCAAATTACCAGTGTGCATCTTTATCTTTGCTGTACAGTGCAGTAGTCCACCGGTTAATTGAATCGCACTTCAAAACTTTAATTCAACCTAATTTTTAAATTAGGCATTTTTTCGGACATGCTTCAATCGAGTAAAATATGCTTATTTTATTGTAAGGAACCCATAGTTTTATTTTGTTTAAAGAATTCAAAATCACCCGCTTGAGGCTCCGTCTGTAAGTCCGTCTGTGTGTCTGCACGTCATGCATTTCAGTATTACATAGGGAGAAATTCACTTGCGAGGAGCTCTGATTTTCGCTGGAAGGAAGATCAACCATAGCTGGGTCTTTTGGCTTCTTGAAAAAATTTTCAGTCAGTTTCGAAGCAAAAACATGAAGATCATCTCATCCGTATCATATGTACCGTTTTTCATTTTTTCACGATGAATTTTGTTCGCTTCGGTGATGGATGACATTCTTAATAGGGCCAGGATACGCTTTGGGAGCCCAGAGGCGGTAGTGTTGGACATATCGGCTCTAAAGTATGTTTTTGGAGTGGATATACGTCGTCAAAGGAAATACAATGGCATTTTGAAAATAGAGGGTTACGCTGCTGCGACTGCAGAAAGTTGCCAAGTCTGCTGTACATAGTTGTATAGCTATCGCATCAAACACAGCAGAAAACTAATGAGCTACTGATCAATATCCAAGGGTCCAGTAATAGTGCAAGAAAAAATAAAAACTCGGATTTGCTGAGAAAAATTTGAAACGTATGAGATAAAGAAGAGCTAAATTATCAGTAAGCTGTGGAAAACAGCACTTTGAAAAGCGTGTAAATACACAGGAGAACAATGCAAGAAGTGCCGTCGTACCTCTATGTCTTTATCAAGACACAACTTCGAACTCTTTGCGGGCAGAAAATGTAATGCGAGATGCATAGGTGTTATCAGAATACTAAGAGCGCTTAGACGAGATTGTAAGGTAGACGGACAGCGTATAGCTACAGGATTAAGCGGCGGACATTACTGTAGTTAAGACGGGGTGAGCAATGTTAGAAGCGCTCGCTGTCTTAGGTTAAACTCCGGCAAGTGAAAACATTAATTAACCGTGAAATTTTCAAGGGTCCCGCTAGTGAAGTCTAATCTTGCCCATTCTCTAGTATAGGTGTGGTAGGTAGGTGTGGTAGGTAGATGTTGTAGGTAGGTGTGGGAGGTATGAGTGGAAGGTGCGTGTGGTAGGTATGTAGATGTGGTAGGCTAAAACGTTCCTCGCTTTGCGGAACATAAGCCTAAGTGATGTATTTTATCTTGACGTCTTGTTGGTACACTTTACGTAGAATTATTGGTTCTAAATATTGTCATTCCAATAAAAAACCATTGTCCAATATAATTTGCATTGCATTAAATCTACCTAGAAGTTGGCTAGACACTTTATTAACATTGTAAGCGATCTAAAAGGTAGAATTAGCGGTAAGGTGAACTTCATCATACACTCATACTGGGAAACTCACGGACAATGATTCGTACATCAGATATAGGCCAACTGGCCCTAGTAGAATGCACGGTTCCAGTCAATCACAGAACGTCAAATTCTATGGCGCCAGCGGCGGAAGGCTCTTATTACGACTGCTTGAGACCCCCGTGCCATTCTCATTTCTTGTTAAGGTCAGTACCCCGCAGTAGCATCCGGGCACCTAATTTTGTCTCAGCGCTCCAAGTGCAAGAACTTGCCTGCTAGCAACGGTTCCGATCTCACGCATTTCGCGGGTAAAAGCAAACACTCAAGCAACCTGTTTCTGCCCGTGAATATTACATTTGCATCGTATATACTTTATAAAGTTTGCTTGAAATCCTTAGTAAAAATCGGTGCTCTCTAGTAAACAAACCGTGGAGGAAGAAATAAATCAAATAAAGTTAAAAGTTTTTCTACGTCGCCATTGACGGATGGCAGGTCGAGAACAGAATGTCTCCTTTTGTTATTTTTTCAAGCCTGTGCTTCGTGGTGGAAATAAAATCGCCCCAACCGCACGCACCAATTAGCAAAGATACGGATGCAGGACCTAGAAAAGTGCACGGCTGCACTCGATCTAGATTGTCGTATCTCTTCAAATACGTGCCCATCCCAACTCCGATTACTTCCAGTTTTGAGTAGGCCAGGCCCTCTCTCCCTCCCTAGTATTAAGAGCATGAAAGAAATGCTGACGCTGCATCGCTATACAGCAAGACATCCTTCCCTAGTTCGAGACTAGAACGCCCGACATTACTGCATTAAGTGAATCAGCAATCTCCATTACTCGGCTACTGGGTGTATAATTGTTCAAAAAATAAGCTATAAACAGCAGAAACGGACAAAAATAATATAACAGAGTGGATTACTTTACACTTGCTTACCACTTACCTTTTAACCTTTTTTTGCGTACCTAACCGTTATATGAAAGTAATTGATCTGATGGGCTCAAACCAATTGCATAATCTGAAATATATTTCCATATGTCTCATCTGTTGAATCTTGGATCACGAACCATCACTCTAACTGGGTAATATTATTCTGAATTCAGGGTCGCCTTTTTTTTTTTCTTTTGCTCCTCATTTTGTGACAATCTGGAGCGATATATGTTCACTATCACTATAAGAACTACAGCAGAAAATTACTGACTTACGAAGGAGCTCAGCTTGTGCCAAGTAGGCATAAGTCGTTCTTTCGACACCGGAGAGACCCAAAGTGGCTATCGAGTGAAATTATTCGGCCGTTAAGTGCACTGGCTCACATTACCATATCCGCTGGCACTCACGACGCACTTAACGTTCCCCATAATTGTGGGCAACATTAGACCTGCCACTTGGGAACCTCTTGTTGACAAGCTTCCTATGTTGAAGTATTATGCCTTGTGCTGTTACTTGACTAGTGATACTGACAAGATGCCAAGGTAAAGTATTTTGAAGAATTTTCCCTGTAGGCTGCGCTTTTTATTTAATACAGAACTTTGTGACCATTTTTTATTTATAAAAGACGAAGAGTTTTGATCACTGCTCCAAAGAGTTAAGAACTATTTAATTTTGCATTTTCTTGGAGCAAATATATGTACTAAAAAAAGTTGCAGGTTACATATTTTATTGCCATTTATATCACATATTTCAAGCATAGAATCTTAGCACAATTTCCCAATTTTGTCTCAGTGACTGATTAACGAGTTTATAAAATGTTGGATTTCTGGCTTGAATTACTCTGAGGTACTTTGAATGGTGGATTAAGAAGGTAACTACCTGCATAGTACTTGTATGTAAGTGTAGATAAGTACTTTGCTGGTAGTTGCCTAGATAATTCATCACTCAAAGTGCCTCACAATAATTTGAACCAAAAATACAACATATTTATCATCCACTGTGACCAAATTAGAAAAATTGCATTAAAATTCTGCTCCGTTTTATAAATACAGCTACTTGCAAAATATTTACATGTATTTACAGATAAGTAATTAATTCAAGACTAAAACAACGTCGAGAAGGTTTTAGAAGACCATTAAAATAACGTCATACATACGATAACCCCATATAGCTTGTCACACAAAACGAAACCACACAGCGAAGAAACACGGAGGTAGCCATTCTGACAGATCCCAATCAGAAATTTTAGGCGGAAATACCGATGATTATGAGCGGNCATTAAAATAACGTCATACATACGATAACCCCATATAGCTTGTCACACAAAACGAAACCACACAGCGAAGAAACACGGAGGTAGCCATTCTGACAGATCCCAATCAGAAATTTTAGGCGGAAATACCGATGATTATGAGCGGAAAGGTTGAAATATAGCAAAATATAAGTGTTATTTTTGGACAAAATAATCTTTAGTGGAATTCCAACCACAAATCAAAGAAACTATAAGTGAAATTCCTCATATACGATTAAGGGTGAATTTTTTTCCATAACCATGGTGGATTATCAACGGATTTCCGTACGTACGATCATGAGTGGAATTCCTCCCATTATTTTGGGAAGAATATGTATGGATTGCCATGGATTATGACATGGCTAGCATTCCCAACATAATTGACCAAAATAATATTTTTTGATGATAAGTTTGAATGCGAAACATCTAAAAATGCATATTATTGGGCAAAACTTGTGCACATTTTCAGTTATTTCATTTCCTGTCGATGAAGTGCAAAATATGCAACGTACTGTGGCGGGCAAAATAAGAGAACGAATTTCATTTCTTTAAAATAAAGGTTAACCATGCAGAGTAGATTAATGAATCTTTTGATGGGACCTTAAGGAATCTATTTAACATATTTTTACAAAATATCACAACAAACATAACTAAATTTAATACAAAAGAGCAATCTAACAAACAATAACAAAAATTGAACAGTGCAAAATAAGAGAACGATCGTATCTAAAACATTCTCACATTTACCCCGGTCACCTGGCAACATTCAATTTCCTGTACATGACTTCTAGAACTGCCACTCTTACGATTACACCATTCTAGAAACATTTCACCTCACGTGGAAGTTACTCCTGAGCTGCGGGAAGAAATTGTTCAGCTCAGGTCCTCAGGAATGACTCTTTCGGCCATATCAAGAGAGGTAAACTAAACCGATCCAAGAGCGTTGTTTCATGTGCTCTGAAGCTCTATGATGTAAAGAAACAGCTGGAATCACCGGTATCAGCAGGCCGCCCTCAAAAAACCACCGTACGAGTTGATAGGATTATGAAACGCTACGCCCAGAAGCATCCTTTCGAAACTGCAGCGGGAATTTCCAGAAAGCTGAAGGTCAATAACAACATAGAAGTGTCTCGCTATACAGTTTCTCGTAGCCTCAATGCATGTGGGTTAAAGGCACGCAGTCCTGTCACTAAGCCACTTATCAGTAAGAAGAATAAGAAAGCAAGACTTGAATATGCGGAAAGGCACATCGTTTGGAGAAATGAAGTTGGAAAAGAGTGCATTTCAGCGACGAAAGTAAATTTAATTTGGTTGGATCTGATGGCAGACGGTATGTTAGACGTGCAACAGGTGACAGGCTCAACCCGAAATGTGTCAAAACATCTGTAAAGCATGGGGGAGGTAGCGTAATGGTGTGGAGCATGTTTTCATTTGAAAGAGTTGGACCGTTGGTGGCCATTAAAGAAGCTGTCAATGCTAATGTGTATCTCAATCTTGTACAGCAATATGTTATCCCATCTCTACGATCATCACCAAACCAGCCAGCAATTTCTATGCCGGACAATGCCCCGTGCCATACTGCAAAGAAAGTGAAGGAATATTTTGCGGAAGAGAATATCGAAGTCATGAAGTGGCCTGCCCAAAGCCCGGACCTTAATCCTATTGAAAATTTATCGAAAATTATAGATAACAATGTAAGAAAACGACAACCATCAACAGTAAAGGATCTGTGGACTAATATTGAAGAGGAATGGAAATAAATAACTCCAGAGTTTTGTAAGAAACTTATGATGTAGTGTAATCGTCGCTGTGCTAAAGTTATTGAAAATAAAGGTTTTAGTACTCCATACTAGTTGTTCTAAACCTAAAATTGACCATTGTTCCATGTTATTTGTTTGTAAAAATGTATTTAGAGACGATCGTTCTCTTATTTTGCACTGTTCAGTTTTTGTTATTGTTTGTTAGATTGCTCTAATGTATTAAATATAGTTATGTTTGTCCTGATATTGTGTTAAATACATTCCTTAGGGCCCCATCAAAAGATTCCTTAACCTACTCTACATGGTTAACCTTTATTGTCAAAAAATGAAAATCGTTCTCTTATTTTGCCTGCTATAGTATGTATGGACGCTAACCGCCATGACGTTATCTTTATCTATTGTTTCACGATTTTCTATCGATGCTTTGCCACTTTAGAGTAGTTATCCTTTATTATTATCTGTTTGTTGTATCTCTCGTCAAACGCATTGCAATCTTTGATCAAATATTGCTATCTATTTATGTGTTTATTCAGTTGATGTCTGTAGAATTCCATCAAGAAAATATTCCCATCAGCTCTATGTGAAATGATGTCAAGTTTCATGTTGCATTTAGCCCTACATACCCTGACAACGGGTACATGTTGCATTTAGCTCTACATACCTTGAAAACGGGTACGGCTTAAAGCCATTTATAATTTTGAACCTTCCTCAAAGCTGTGTAGTTTATATATATCTATTCCGGCTTAGAGTTGAAGAAGTTGTATATAAACCTGCGTAAATTGCAGACTGGTTCAAGATTCTGCTCTATCATTATTCTGATGTTTGGAGCTTTTGACCATTCTGAGCTGCAGGCCTAACACGCACGGGTGAATTAAACTTTTTTATAAGCAGTTAATCATCAGCAACTGAAAGCAGCCATCCAGTGTTGATGCGATTTTGTGTCGGAAATAATTTACAGGTTGCGATATATGTGAACAGCAAGGAAATGTTATTGGCGATTACGGGTGGCAGAAGGTTGGGTAAATATGGAAACATGGTTGAAAAACATCCTTGATTAAGGACTACTTTCCCTCTCTAATTATGGTTGGAAACCTTGAAATAAGCCCAACAACAAAAGTTGGTAACCACCCCATAAATGCCGGTGATTACGAATGATTTGCAACCCAGCTCGACCATAATCATAGTTGTCTCCTATATACGATAACTTCTGATAGGGATCGACCAACCAGCACTGAGAAACGCCGCATTCATTTCACACTATCACTTGAACTTACAAAAATTATGCGCATTCCGGAAGTTCCTTTCATATTGAACCCAGCAATATTGGTATTAGGAATTGGAATTAGAAATGGCCTACGTGCCTATGAGTTCCTTCTCGCCTGTAGTTCCAATACCTTTGCTTCACCGAACACACTCTGCATCTTCCCTCGAATATTCATATCTCTGGAATATGGATATTCCTCCAGGCATTAGTGATGCATGGACTGTCAATCGGCACTGCAAAGCTCTTACTAATATTCAAAGTTTTTTTTTTTAATTCAGTCAGGCCATACGTGGGGATTCGAATTGCAACCTAAAGGACCCGAGAGTTCATACAGAGTATTTTTCTCTCGGTGTTGAAGCTATTTACGTAGCAATGGAGCCGAGAGGAAATGCGTTTACTCGTTCAGTGGGAAATTCAAAGTTTGTGGTATTAAGCCTTGTTTTAGCTATTCTGTATTACTGTGCTGCCAGAGCTCACAATAAAGAATATCACCCTTGATTAGATAAATAAACGCATATTTGTACATGAACTATTTGGAGGTACCATAATAAAGGGATAAAAACCTCAGTTATGGGTTTAATCGGTCCATTTAGTGAGAAAAACGGAAGAATTTTAAGCAAGAATGTGTACCTCGAACTCCATACTGTCAGCTACAGCGAATAGTAAGCTCAATATTTGCAATCAACGACGAAGTAACCAATACGTAAAGCGACCAGCCGTATTGTAACTGTAACTGAATTTGTCTAGTACTTTTACTGAATGCTTAAAAATATGACGATTTTCATCGAGTCAATGTTAAGAGGCTACGCTTTCATTTCGTTTGAAATTTATCGCTTTCAATTAATTTAAGTCTGCCCGAACACACACAGCCCGCTAGGGCGTACACCATCACTAGGCAGAGCAAATGTAGACACACAGACTGTAAAGCACACGTTCACATATATCACTGAGAGAAATTTTGATGCACTTAGATGCATCAAAATTACATGCATTTCTGTCCCAAAACCGAAACACGCAAGTGCACCATAAAAATAAAGTGCATCATGATAATGCATGTAGGGTTTTATGTTGCACTTGGCATGAATTGATGCACTTATGTGCATCACTTATGCACTTATGCACCAAGATGCATAAACAAGGCAAAATTGATGCACCTGAAGTGACGAATCTTTGAAAAATAATAGAGATCTGCGTGTTAGTATGTAACAGCGGCTCGCTTCGCACGTGTAACAAAACTATAAAGTTTTTGTTCACTTTGTTTATGCCTTAACATATTTTTCTGTCTTCTGCAAAGACACACTAAACTACGCCATGAAACACCTACGTGCATCAAAATTTTTTCTCAGTGTATACACCTACACACACGCTGCCCTAGAGCAGTCACACTTTCGCTAATGTCACAGTGGGTAGTGACAAACAGTACTGAATGAATGAATATGTCACTATAGGCATTACGGAACTACTGAAGAGTAATTTATGTCTTACAATATGAGCATACAACTTTTACAAGCAAAAACACTTTAATTATATGAATAGATACTGTTGTATTCAAAACATAATTTCAAAAAAGGCATAGCATGGTATGGTGATACTAGTACTTGCAAGTAGCATGCAAGTACTTGCAATCAATAGCACTTAACGCTATCGGTACTGACTGCATCTCTAGATGTTAGCCGAAGAACCATATTAGTGTTTTGAATATTAAAAGCAGCGCTTTGTTTCTTTCCCTGCAATTTTGGACTGTGTATTTAGGAGATTCTCTAAATCAATCCCAGCATTGTATCTATGCTCTGAATTAAGCTGGAGGTTAGCTGCCTAGTCCAGTCGCCAGAGCTTCCACTCCAATTTTAATTATCTGCGATGTACGTCACAAAGGGTAGAAAGAAGTCGACGGA
This sequence comes from Parhyale hawaiensis, assembly GCA_001587735.2. Taxonomy (NCBI): domain Eukaryota; kingdom Metazoa; phylum Arthropoda; class Malacostraca; order Amphipoda; family Hyalidae; genus Parhyale; species Parhyale hawaiensis. The sequence goes on along the minus strand of LQNS02276481.1, from coordinate 8,087,644 downwards.
ATGGTTTTGTCCTTTGTCCTAATTTGCCAATCATGGAGACAGCATCCTCAGATGGTGTATTAAGATCTGCAAGTATAGGTATAGGCAAGACCTATACTTATAATTAATGATGGGGCGAATATCCGCATCCGCGCAACATCCGCACCTTTTCTGACATCTGCTTCTGCGGATGCTACGATGGTAACATCCGTAATCGCAACCGCAGAAGTCAGAACTGTGAAGTCCGCTATAGATCCGCAGCAAAGAAGGCGCGGATGTGCAGGTTTATCACTGTACGCTAAACTCATCCACAGGGCTGAAAACTGCAAATTCTCATTAGGATTGAAATGTGTGCAAGCGCTGTTTCTGTCAACAAAGCACCATCTAAGTTTTCTTTCCAAGTGTTGTACAAACCGCCGTCGTAAGAGAGGCTGTGTGTGCTTGTGGTGGGGTGATATCAGCATCCGCGGAACATCCGCACTTCATTTGAACATCCACATCTGCATCCACGGATGTCGAGACGGTAACATCCGCAATTGCGTCAGCATTCGTGGATGTCAAAACACTTAAAGATCCTTATCCGCGAATGTCCAGGCAATGACCTATGACCCATCATTACTTATAATTAACTTATAAGTAAAGGTTTTACCTATACTTACATACCTATTCTTATACTTATAGTATACGTGTTACCTACACTTTATATTTTTTATAGTTTTTAATTATAACTATTATATCATTTGATACAGTGGTTTCGTGTACAAAACGTTACCCTACTCCGGCTTGAGTTCTAGAATTCTCGTTGAACAATGCCAACAATGTGACCCTCATAAAGTTCTAAGCTACGCAGCATAATGTGGATCGCAGAAACATGCCGACACCGTTGGTATCGGGATCGACCAAGTACCAGAAGTTGGTGTTGGCGACAAGGGTGACGTTAGGGTACTTCAAAACCTAGTAGCTAGAAATACGCTAGTACAAATAATCAAATTAAGTCCATAAAAATGATCAGCCATTAATAAAGAAAATGCTCTATATTGGTGGTACGGGAATACGGTCGACAATACAAGTAAGATAAGAAAAAGGGATTCAGAAACTATGAGCCCCCAAGAGGCACAAAGATGAAATAAATACTAAGCTTGTCGCATCTATAAATTACTGCGTAGTTAGCCTGTTAACAGGCGGTAAGAATAGCTAACTTAGCGTGGCAGTCGGACTTATGAACAAACTCTATGATTCAAGATAAACTTTTTCAGCCTGTTCAGGTCTTCATTATCGTTCGGCCAAATAACGCTAATAAACACAAATAGCGGAGTTCAAAAGCGTTGAAAAACAAGACGAGCGGTCGACATAAGTCGACGCAAACCGTTAACAGTAGTGACGGCTATGAAGTGCTCTGAGACTTCTTCATTCTACACATATGAGCTTCGAAAATAATCTTCCGCGAGCGCAGAGTTTCTGTACCTAGAGGGTAAAATCCGTTAGACTTCTAAATTCAAAGACGTGACTACCAAGAAGAAATATTGAGCCACGACCTTGAATTTTTTTGTCTTGATATAAGCACGTTAACTCAGAGAGAGCCGGAGCCGAGGCATCTGCTCCTCCCTGGCAATGGGTTTGTTTCCCCTCTTATATTTAAACTAAGACGGGTTCGTACGACTGACTTATCATCCGATGGGTTATTAGGCCAGTTTAAACAGCAATAATCCTCAGCTTTCTGAGTTCTAAGTCAATGGAAACTTGAAAGCATAGCCGAAAGTTGACTAAGGGCGAAGATATCAGTAAATCTCTTGGTAAATACATAGTGGATATTATAAACTCCTCCACACTATTTCAACGTAAAAAAAAGATTGTGATTTGATACTCATAAGAAGTCTGTTTGTTTAGCACAGCCCGAGAAGTATCCGTAAGGATGTCTGTCTTATTATCAGTGTGTGTGTCTGTCCTTCCACAGTGGTTTTTGCTGCTGCCCTAATTCCCATATGTTATCACTTGGGTGCGTCGGGTGATAGAACACATCCCACATTGTGTGCGAGCGCCCATTTTTGTGCCCCCCATTCCGTCCTCAGATGTGAGCCCTTTTTAGATCAAGGGCTGGGAGGTTCCCAAGTGCTTACAACGTCGGTTCTAGTACCCTGAAGTACTCGCTTTAGAAGTACCATCATCGCTGAAAGTTTTAAGAATCTAAGAACACAAAACAAAGTTATAAAATGCCGGGGCCACCATATGCAATCGTAGGTCCAACTCATGAGCGGATATTCAGCTTGCAATTTAGCTCAGATTAAGTACTTTCCATGGGTATCTTTGCTACGAGGACGGCATACGAGTTGATCGTCTGCTCGTAGGTTGAACGCACGATTAGAGAGTGGAAACAAGGCACGATCATGTCGCTTCACAGTACATATATTTTAATGGGTGACGTTTGTTTATAGATCAGTGAAAACTTTTTTGTATTGAAAGTAACCTCTTCAGTACCTACGCAAAATGTTTTATATTGCCTTCAACCCTATTTTTTACAGTATTTTTCAGCTTCATTTTTAAGCTGACTTCCCAGCAATGGCATGGAGTGGCTTGTTAGCTACTATATATGGGATTGCTTTAGCTAAAAAATGTATCAACGGCTACGAAGATCTGAACTTGAACTCGCTCACTTGCTGATTGGCTGAAAGAATGGCTGGGAGCTTCTGATAAGTAGAAATGGATGGCTTGAAGCCTATGATTGGTGAGAAGGAGGCAGCTATAGAAGAACAAAAATATTCCCAGGTCAGCACTGTGAGTTGTGGCTTAAATTGCTCCTTTCGTCTGCTAAACCCCGTTGGTTGTAACACTACTCGCATCACTTGGTGAGGGTGACTTCGCTAGCCTGCATATTTGTTGTCCAATTTAAAGCATTAACAAAGTTACTTATTGCTGCAAATTGCACTAATTACACTCCTAGAGACACCTAGTCTATTGGAAGAAGTTATGTTGCACAAACGTGATTGATGGACAACTTTTAAAATGTGACGGGCAAAAAAATAAATTTCGATTCAAACGTTACATCAAGGCAGACTTATATTTTTGGTTATAGTTTTCTAAATGCGGCTCATTTTCCATCCAATGCCTCTGTAAGACATCAGAAACTAATTCAGGCATGATGGCGTGCATTTCTTTATCACCAACAAAATATATTTTTATCCTGTTTTCTATAAGCTTCAAACTTCACTCAATATGCACATTTTATTTATACTGCCTTCTGCAGCACAGATTGCTGCTACGCCACGCTTCAGCCAAGCCAATTTGCAATAATATGTGCATTAAAGAAACAAGTTAATATGAAACTTAATGCAAGCGCCTCTAAATAATATTAAAGTTGCTGCCGCACTTCCCCGGTATTTGCTTAAAATACAAGTTTCGAACTTCAGTGAATGCTTGCCGATATGTATACTGCCTTTTAACTTCTAAATATTTCGCAAACTTGTGTAATTTTGGAAGCTGACTCAGAATTTGGTGAAGCGTGCTTAATGCGAAAGCATTACAGTGCAGGACTTCACTTTATAAGTTACTTCGGTTCTTGTAAACTTTTGATGTTAGCGTTTTCGACTCCTGAGCGATCAACATCCCTAAATTGCAACCTCAATGCTTGCTGCATCCTCAGGGATTCCTGCATCCTTCGCTGCATCCTCATTGACTACTACATCCTATAGCTGCATCCTCAATGACTGTTGCATCCTTCTTTAATTGAATCTTCAGTGACTGTTACATCCTTCGCTGCATTCCCAGTGACTGTAGTATCCTTTGTTGCATCTTCACTTGGTGTTGCTTCCTTCGCTGCATCCTCAAAGGCCACTGCATCTTTAGCTGTATCCTCAGTGACTGTTAAATCCTGAGCTGCATCCCCAATGGCTGCTGAATCCTGTACTGCAGGCATATCTTCAGTTGGTACTGCATGCCTGTTGCATCTTTTATGGTTCTTACATTCCTTTGACTTCAGATTGCATTGAAGACTTAATCAGATCTCAAAACAGCTTCTTCAAATTTACTTTACCACCGTACATGTATTCCTAGCGCTTCTTAGCTGTAGAGTTCACTGGTTGAATTAATCAGTTCGGTCGGTGCTTCGTGCCCTGGTCGCGGTTAAGGTTTGGAATTTATTACCGGCATCGGCTTTCGGTCGTATTCGCCTGCAGGCGTTTGAATAAGCTGTTAATGGTTTTTCTGGATTTCCTTTAGCAGCGTTTGGACTCTCCGGTATTGCAAGATGCTTCATTTGGGTTGTCTTACCTGTCCGTGGGAGCTCGAGCGTGAGGGTTTAATAATAACTAGCTGCATGCGTGGAAATTCCACGGTTGAACAAAGACTACACCTTCAAAAAAAACAGACCCATGCTACACTATTGCAATTTACCTCAGCTTAACCTAATGCAGCTTTTCTAACGTAACCCACTCCGTCTGAGTAAACGTCCGTCGCTTATCCCCGACGAGCTCATTCCAACTCAACATTGTCTATCAATCCAAGCCTAATTATATCGTATAAGCTAACGTGACCCGTGGTAGTTCACCGATTAGTAAATGCTCTCACTTTATAAGATACTAGTGTCCCGAGCCGTCATTGTAAATGACGGCATATTGGGTTATTAATGACTGGTGCACGTGTGCGATAAATGACGGCAGTAAGTTAGCCCTTCAGGAAAACCCCCGCTG
>LQNS02276481.1:8029025-8078280 GCA_001587735.2 Parhyale hawaiensis | reverse complement strand
CAAACAGAGGCCAAACAATGAGCCGGAATGCGGTGTAACGTGTACTAAGGCTATCAAGCGCTTTCTGTATTTAATTTAAGTTTAGTGATAAGCTATGTTTAATATAACTATTGTACCACCCCTGTGAGTACCTAATAAAGTTGACTCATTGATTATATACAAGAAGCTCGCATTATTAGTCACCACGTATTGACAATTTTTTTATGCTTATGATGAAATTATTTAGCTCCAGGTTTCCGAAGCATTCACACATTCATGAAGAATACATATACAGGATACTTAATTGGAGCTAAAAATTCGGAATCAAAATAATGAAGAAAACGTAATGGAAGTAACACATTGTGAGGCCCTTCTGCTTTAACTGAATGCTATGTAGATGCGTACGAAACGCATCGTTGTATACCTACTTGCCTTGCTAATCATCGTTTTACTGTGTAACTTTCCTTTGTTACATATTTAGACTTTCTAGCAGAACTGGGCACTTGCGGCCGTTAGCATTTATTTACAGCCTTGCAACGTGAGGGGAAAAGGCAGGAAACTGTACACTTCTAGTAATTTTTACTACAATGACAGTGAGCCACGAGTGGGGGGTCTACCTTTGTTAGGTAAAAACTCATACATTAGAGGAAAGTGAAATTACACTGGAAGTTTCCAAACGGAAACTTCTCGAAACGAAGAAAGTTTCTACAAAGGAGTTTTTCCGTAATGGGGAAAATCTAGAGCGGTAACCAATGCATAGGTCATAGCGCCATCTGTAGGAAATAGTGATAATAGCCGACTCCACCAGGCTGAGTAAATATTAAGAAGGTGTAGCATATCTCAATCATTAGTGTACACTACAGTATTGCTTCACAATTTGTCCTGGTGTTCGTTAAACAGAACATTTCGCAAACGTAGGGGAAGCAAGTGTATATGTTGCTAAAGTTGTCATTTCAAACTAAAGCTCCTCTGGCAACAAAGACAATGTTTTCGCCTATGTTTTAAGAGTTCCACAGTGATTTTCGTAGTTACCCAGGATAACATATTTCTTTTTTTTTTGTAAAAATTTACTCAGGCTTATGCTGAGGGTATATTTTCAACTAAAATGTTTCAACGTATAAAGTTTATACTACTGCAACCGAAACCTTTGCCATCGTATCTGAATACCTACATGCCTACTCTGCATTTAAAGGATAATTTAAATCTCATTTGCGTTTTAGAGCCTTTTTGTTGCCCAAGTAATCACGAAGAGCAGCAGGCTGAACGCTATCAGGAAAATGATATTTGGAAACGCTGAATCTATTTATTCTATTCGTCATTTGTATAGTGTATTTCAAATCGAAGCCAAATTCTAGTGAAATCATTGCTTATTGTAAAAGAATTCTGGGTAGCCCAAGAAGCTAAAATAATAAATAATAATAAAAAGACAGCTTCCGAAACTCCCTAGACTTATTATTCTATTAGAGTTCGATATTCTGCACCGAAGACTAAGTTGCTCCAATAGCAGCACGCCTTCCCGTGTATTAATCAGGAAATTCCTATCAGGCTCGCTCACGCAAAACGAAAAGTGGATGCAATTGTTTTTCTTTTTTTTTTTTTTTTGTTTTTGGTGCACGTTAAGGCGCGACCCTTTTTGAGCTAACATATAATATTATTTTTCCGGTACAACCGTTTTTTTATAACTGTTTTAGAGCCTTTTCGCAGTTATGTACTTCAGCCTGTTGTGTTCACTTTAAGAAATGTGTCAGACACGTGGAGTGACTAACAAGCAACGCCCTTTTTATAAAATGGATTTACGAAACTCGAGGGAAGAGCCGCGATGCAGCAACTCCACCACACCGGAAATTCTTCTCGAGAAATCCGCAGGCAAGTCAGGAAGTCCAGAAATAATGAAACAAGCTGGAGAAAGTTGGAGCAGCTGAACAGTCTGAAGTCTGAGAGTTACATCACGATGCGCTACATATTTCTCTTTTCCTGATCTGAAAGAATGGATTTATAAATTTGCTGAATTTTCATAGAATTAGTTATTTAATCTGGTAACATGTACGGTCCAAGTTAATTAACGACCAAAAATCATAACGGATATTCATAAGTCATACTCGTGATCGAGATTCTGCGATGCAGCAACACGATAATACTGTCGGCGCCATTTATGATTCAAATATCAGAGAAGATGAGTATCACTCATTCTGCATTTGCAAAGCGTTTGCCGCCGCCTTTCTTAGCTAACAAATATTGCAACAAAATTAAATATTAACCTCCGCAATAGCCAACAACTGCGGTCAATAAACCCTATATCCGGGCTTAGCCGATTCACATACGGACTCGTTAATCATAAGCAATACATCTTCGCATGGGCTTTAAACAAAAGATTGAATAAGCAAACAGCTAAACAAATGTAGAAAAGAATGAAAACACAACGGTCAAAATTGTAATATATATATTGTTTGCAGCAGAATTTTCTTTTAATTATACAGTGGAACCCCGTTTTCCCGCACGTCTCTTTTTCCCTGAATCTTGACTTTTCTGGACTGTTAAGCAAATTTCAAAGTTTTCCCGGAAATACCAAAGTTTTCTGGTGTTCCGGCTAGGTTTCAATTTGCTCAACAGTCCAGAAAAGTCAAGATTCTGGGAAAAAGAGACGTCCGGGAAAACGGGGTTCCACTGTATATACAAGTACACTACACTTTTAAAATTCATCTTTCCACTAGTGAAAGCTGGAGCCAAAGAACTTGTAAGGAAAATTCCCTTATTCGTGCGATACTGCATAATTCCACTGCATACTGAGGCACTGCTCACCGGTTGTCGGTAATGAGTTCCCTCTAAATGTAGCATAATGCATACATCCAACACTAGAACACTAGGGGTCTATGACAATGCACTGCTCTCTGTGCAGGGGTCTACACTGATCAATTATAGGGAACCACTGCTCTACCTATAGTAAAATTTCTATACGATTGATAACAATGAATCGATGTCTAACCGTTTATTTGGCCATCATCTTTGACTGTGTGACACTCTAGTGACCATGATTTGATGGAGATAACAATTTTCGTATCAACAGACTGCCTGTTATATATGCGTTTCGCACATACAACATTCCAATGTGCTAGCCTTAACATTCAAATGTATAGACGCATATTCTATGTATCATGGGAGTTCATGTTTGGGCGGAGGTAGCCGCCGTCTTCAGGTCAGAAGCTCTCAGATAAGGAACGTAAAAGGTCGTTATGACACCGCACGAGATGTGCTTCTTTACCAGCATTGCTTTTTGAGTGATAACCAAAATATTTAGGGACTCTCCGGCCGGAACCTCCTCCTTACTGAACCGTTTGCTTCAAGAATTACTATGCCTCCTCGTGACATTAACACTATATTTTGTGTAACACATACAGTGTGTTACAGCATGAAAAAATTTGTTAATAGTAATTACGTCCTCTGATAATTGGTTAATAACGAGGGAATTGTTAATTTAATACGAGGGAGGGTCTGGAATTGCGAACTCCATAGAAAATGTCTCATTGACTGAATTTATTTTTATTATTTAATACTTTACGGCAGGACACCAAGAGACGGGAATAACGCAGATGAAACCCAAGACAACCAAAGACGTTACTGAGAAGAATCCATTGAAAAAGCATTCACAGCCGACTTAAACGCCTGCAGACCGATATGACTGAACACGGATCTCGGCAATGAATTTCATGCCAGTGCCGTTCAGGGTATGAATTAATCGCCTAATCTAGGACATGAATGGTAACTGTTGTACTCTTAAGCTGAGTAGATTTTTTTTCTAATGAAGGTTAAGAGTCTGCTCTTGCAAAGGAAGACATATATTATCTGTATATAAGTACAGATTATATATTTTTCTAAATAAAAAGCAATGGTCGTTTTTGCTGTATTTAATAGTATAGAGTTTGTTACATGCTTCTTTGGTCTCCTTTGCAACAGCTGAAACATTAGAAGAAAAAAAGTTATACTTTAAATGACAAGCTTAGAATTGAGACAGAAAATCCTATCATCGCCTAGTGAATAAGCTCGTGGTATATCCTCGACAAAGTGCACTTTCTGAAGTCCATTCCACCGAATAAGTAGCTAAGTAGTTTTCGACGTTTCTCTGGAGTTTGGGCGGTTCAGGGCTCATTATTCAACTTAGTTTCCTTTGCTGTCGTTTAAAATTCAATTCGTCTATATATTCAGAAGAATTTTTCCGTAGCAGTTAGAACTTTACGCTAAGAAGAAGCTGAATATTTTCAGCCGTTATTACCGCTAAATTTCGATCCGGATTTGACCACCTTGAGTAGTCATAATACTCTGCTGAGCGTTTGCAGTAAATTAAAAAAAAAATAAAGTCTTAAATATTACTACGATATGTCACCACAAATGAATTCCAGAAACATTACCATTTATGCCAGCAGACCTTAAAATTCCTGTTGCGTCACTATGTCACCAGACCCAAATTGCTCTTACTGGACTTTGTCAGTAGGCCTAGTTTTCTATGTATTACGTGCAGGTCTGTGCTAGCACCTTAAAATTAACTGCCGCAACGTCTGTTATGTATCTTTACCGTGAGACCCCAATTTCTGTTATAGGTTTTTGGTTGTGCACTTGAATATTCGTACATTTCTATTACAGGACTGGAACTTCAGATCCACACTTCTGTGACGGAATGGGGGAGGGTTACTACTGCAAACACTGCCTCAATGCGTGCTGTACTATTGCAACTTTCAGATATTAAAAAAAAAAAAATTCTCCAATTTGCTAGCAGGCAAAATTATGGTGCTGTGAATTCCTATTCGCATCAAAGATAACTTCTGTCGAATCAACAAATGATCAAGCAAAGGGTAAAATAATGTATTTTATTTTTTGTAGTAAAATCCAACAAAACAGTTTGTCTCACACATACTCATTTTTTCGTCAAAGTGAGCAACAATACTCTATTTTACGCAAGTTTAGAAGAAATCATTAATAATGAACTAGTCGTCGACTGCGACACATCCCTTAAGATTCGCTCAGCTCGTTAGCTTTGACCTTTTTAATTAGGTGAGCAAGAGCGACGCATGCGACTCAAACCAAAGAAGCGAAAGCAGCGCTTATGAACGGAAAGGCTAAAGCTTGTGAGCTTTGCTTATATTTATTAACTTTTATATCAACCAATGATGCCCTAAATGAGAGACGGAATTGATATCTTTCGCAGCCCAGTATATTTCCTTCTAATTATTAAAGTGCTTAATACCAATTACCGAGCTGCTGAAAAATCCTTTCAGAGAAAAAGTATTGGTCAATTTTTACTTTAGGTCCAAAACAGAAAAATTTACCAAAGTGGTCCCATGGAAGTAACCATATATAGTCACGCGCCTCGTAAGGAGCTAACGATACGCCGAACCCTAAACTATAGCCCGCCAAATGTTCCGTCGCATCGAATAAAGTTCTTTCGTTAGATTAGCAATATGAAAGTAGCCTTATCCTGTTACCAGCCCTACAACGGGCTAAGGATATTACCGTTCGTATCCAGTTAGTCCCGTGCCTATTCCGACACCTCGTCGTCACCTGGAAGCAATCAAGCCCTCAGGATGTTGCTGAGTCACGCCATGACCTGGAGGGAAGATGTCGCAATATGCCCTAGCCGCTTCCATACGGTGAGTTTCCCTTCGGTCGCAATCTTTGGGCGATCTCAGGGTACACTTCCTTGTATATAAGCCTGGGCTTTCTTTACTACAGTCAGGTTGCTTTCAGACGAACAGCGGAGAGGACACTTTCTTCTATCAAAGGTTCTGGAATCGAAAATAGGAAACGGTGAATGGTAGAAACGACTCGTGAAAGCAATGGGGGTGTTCGGCTGCACAATCCACTATGCCGAGGCCACATAAGCAGTCGCAGGAACAACTGGAACCGATGATGAGCAACTTACTAGTCGTTTTGAAACAAATTTGAACTCGGTAGCTTGGATACGGCAGTGTGAAGGACACGCGAGCTGGAGAGATTCGGGCATTACGTTGTTCCTACGAATTATGTGGTCCCGGCATTATTTTCACTCGATATTGCTAACATTTTTCAAATAATAGTTTTATTATTTGCAATATGACAAAAGCTAACATTAGTGACATGTTAAAATGGAGAACATTCTTTCGTTTGCTAGCTTTCGATTCTTCATTAATCATCTTCAGGAAAAGCATACTGACATGAAAATGATTCATGAAGAAGCAAAACCCTCTGGAAAATCAGGACAAGTGCACTAATTACTTTGAAATGCCTTTAACTTCAGCTCTAGTCCCACTTCTACTGTCAGTAATAATTTAGCAGTCGACAGCAATTAAGTTTTTACATCAGTTTTTTATACTTGTGTTATTTATAACTTTAGTATCATTTACTATCTTCTAGATCGAAAAACTGGATATAATATCATGGAAAAGAACTGAGTGGCATTCCCAATTTTTATTTTTAAGTTGGAGCATCCTGCGGTGCTTTAATTGTAAAGCAAATTAAATCTGCCAATGCTCAAATTTAAACTCAAATCTTGAATATTACTTCATGCAATTTACGGTGATCTTTGAGTGCCTCATTTCGTTTAGCTTTTTAGGGACTAAATTTCCTTTTCTCTTAGATTTTTGGAGATTGTCTTAAATTGTAGTCCTCCGACTACCGTCTCATAGTCGCGTCGCTCATAGGTCCAAAAATCACTGATCTTCTCTGTTTTTTACTTAGAACCTAATTTTTGCGAAACGGGACTCGTGAGGCCCAGTGGTCCTTAAGGGGTTTAAAGGATTTTATATTCAATATCAATAGGCTTGGCTGACACTTCTGGGATGCTAAGACGACACGAATTTAATAATCCGGAAATTTATTCAGCAATATATCAAAGTTCAGCGCCGCTGGAAAGGTGTGCAAGTCGCAACTGGAACTAAAATTTATTTGTTTGAAAACCCACTGGAGATATAGACAGCCCGTGAATTACTTAGCTCGTCACCAGAATTTTTTGCTAGCTCAAAGTGGCGGATATAACTATCAATAGTCATTGCAACACAGTTCTCGACTAAACACAAGCCGATCATTATAATAAAATCTTTATGACAATTGTTCATATATGAAGCTTATGAAAAAAACAAGTATATAATTGCACCTATGAATGCGCTAGAGACTTCATTAATTGTCTGTACAATGTTGATAAAATGAAACACAGCGTAATTGAGGTTTCTTTCAATAGAAACAGATGTTACTCTTCGAGTCGTCTCAGTGAAAACTGACTTTAAAATAAGCCATTAATGATCAAAGAATCCTAGATCCCTCTTTGCGCAACTGCTATTCCTTTCTTAATGAACGCTTAACAGAACTCTGACGATGGACTACAGTTCATTACTCTTCGAATCGCACTATAGAGACGGTTCCTTAGCAAGTAAATCTGTAACGATCAAAAGGATTTTAGAATCACATCTGCACCACTGCTATTTTTACAAAATTCCAACATTCAATGGTGCTTAGTGAACCTAGTATAGTGTTTTAAAGACCGATTGCACTCAACGAGATCACAGCGCTGCAGTTCTCTCTGCTTTCCGAGTTGCAGTTGAGCTCTCAAATACGCGTTTTTATAAGCTATAGACACAAGCAATGAGGATTGTCGCTGTAAAACACAGTAACGCTATTCCATGTCTGTGCCAGTCATATATGTTCAGTGTGCAGTATAGTATTGCGTGCTATACCCTATCATGAGTAGTAAATAATAATACGCCAGATTTGGGTGGCGTGAAACTCTCTCCATTAATTTGAATGCAAGTTTGCCACTGTAGCCACAGCCTGAATAGATTAATTAGCTACCTAGGGACAAAGAACCTGGTCCTACCAAAAATACCACTGTTACCTGCTAAATTAATCCTTGTCATATTCGATGGGCCTATTTTTAATAAATTTTATATTATTATTTCACAGCGGATAATATACAGTGGAATGGTTTCGCAGCTGCTGTATACAACAAAAAGTATTTTTTAATTTTTCCAACAAAAAGTACATCAATGCTGTTCATAAGAACATATCTGATAAATAATTTTGTGGTTTCCATAATACTGACAGTGCACGTCCTACATAATACGCAGACATGCATGCTGTCCTCTCATTAATTGATGTTCACAATTACGAAGAAAGAAGAACATCACAAAACATTCAGTAGACAGGTCCCTTACACGTGATACAGAATATACCTGTTCTATAACCTCTAACGCCTGTTGTACGGAACTTCTAAAAAAAGTTCGTCTGTTTTTATCATAGATTTTTCCAAATAATAAAAAATGATAAACGTACAATTACTCCTAAGCTGCGATAATTTTAACAATTTTTGCAGTTTCAGACACAAGAAGGAGGCTGTTGGAAGTTTGGGCTTGAACAGAAAAACGGGAGATAAGGTAAGACCTGCCGTTACATATCGGGTGTTAGGTTCACATAAGGTCCGTTGTAAGTCATAAAATATAATAAAAAATAGGTATATATACCTCACTTCTATCGTCAGTTTTAATGTACTATCTGAATTACAATAGTGCTTCGTTGTTAGTAAACTGTGCTGAACAGTTTATTATCAACTATATGTAACCTTTCCAGGGGCTATTTTTAGAGGATAGCTATTGATATTAAAACTTAATAATGACGGTAGCCATGCCCTAAAACATGGCAGAATTAAATGTATCTTCGGAAGAAAAGCTGCAGCAGTCACATTTTTGTAAGCGCAAGCCAATACTGGCTCTCTCCGGAAATAATTTGGAGAGTATTATTAGGATTTTTGGTTAGCTGATTGATATACGTTCTTTATAGCCAGTCTCTCAGATTTTCTGCTATATCGTGTCTTGTATTTTAACCAAAAACACCAGTTTCTTCGAACAAATAACATAATAATAAATTAAGAAATAATATAATTATATTTTGGAAAAGCATAATGGTACCTATGTTCTACAACGTATCCTTCAGATGACAAAAGTGCGATTGAGTGTCCTGCCATTGCTGCTGGCTTGCCTATTGTCGAAAGCAGTGACACTTCCTGTGGGTGAAAATACTCCATCTGAAAACGACTCCTCCAAGCTCACCGCAGCGGGCACAACCCCTAACCGAGATGAAATCTCCAGCATTTCATCAAGCTCTTCAACCGCCTCTTCATCTGGAGGTATTGACTTACGGTCAAAGGCACTAAATGATAGAGGAACTAAACACAGCAATCAAGCGACATCAGCATCAGAGAACTCTTATTACAAGAAAGTGGTGGTTCGTAAAGGCGAGTCCAAGAGCGAATCTTCTCGGAAGCAAACGCCTTGGCCGCTACGAGAGAGTAGGCCGTCACGAGGCCATGGCCGACACCACTTCGGCTTTAACTCCCACCACGTCTTCAAGCACTCGCAGTTTCTTTGGTTGCTGCGGTTTTAACTAGCGAAACTCGCCACTGATGACCTAGCGGCTGCCGGCACCGTACATTCCGGTATGCGGTCCAGACAACTTTTGGCCCCTGCATCGAGTAAGTACAATTCTTTTTAGAACTTCTCTCTAAAATATAAAATAACTTGGTGGTAGGTTAAAAATATTTAATTTAACTAGCAATCACTGTACAATTTATGTATACGGTACAGGGTAATGAATTAATGGAGGACATTTAAACATACAAAATATTAAAAAAAGAAAGAATACCAAGTAAAATGTAATTTGAAGCAGTAATCATGAGAATATCGGGGCTTACAAAACAGCTTTTTTCATTTTGTCAGTTTTTGTCCGAATTATTGATTAAAATTTTTAAGCTAAAGACCGCATTGTTAAAAGTTACTTACATTCTGAGTTATTCTCAAAATAACGCAATTGTAGTACTTTGTCTCATAGTAAGATTTTAACCACTTGTTTGTTCTGAATATGTATAAATATTCTTTAGTTAAGTAGGGTAATTTCTGTCGTTACCAGGCTATTACCATCGTCCAATTTATGACTACGATGACCACGGATCCCATGCCAGCCGGCCGGACAGATCCCATTCCCGTTACCAAGGTTCCCGTTTTACCAACGGCCACAGCTACCCTGCCGGCTACCATAAAACCAGTGGCCATTCCAGCGGGTACGATGACGGCTTCACAGCATCGCATGGTCATGCTGGGAGTGATGGTTACGATGAAACTGCAGGATATTTGAACCACGGTCATGGCAACCATGAAAAAGCCGCAGTTCAGGTAAAAATTAATATTATTTAGAAAATTTTAATTTGAATCCCTTATTTACTGATGGCGACATACAAAATATTTTAATTTCAATCCCTTCTTCACATTCGGGGAACTTTGGTGCCAAAATTGTGCTTGGTCGCATGTAATTTCTTTTTAGAGTGATGACTACATAGTTTCCGTTATTTGAATTTACATGCGTAAAAATGTTGTTCAGCTGTGCTAGCTACTGGGACTTAAGTCCGTTGAGTGGGGGTTGAGCCTATCATTTGGCGATTTTTCTACTCATAATCTGATGAAATATTAACTTCTCTCCGCTACGGAAAAGGCAGGAACTTAAAAGGATGCGTTTATATTACATCGTGAACTGAAGTATGTATACGGTACTTAGAAACAAAAATTTTATAACCCATTTGGCTACCAATACATATAAAAAATCCCATGTCAGTGTCACATTAACTAGAGATTCAATGTATGAGTACAAAACTTGTTATGCAGGCGACACGCTATGCAATCGCAGACACAACCTGATGCAAGGATACGCGGGCTGCAAGTTGTTTCGAAATGTTTATATATATTTCTTAAGTCGGTTGCATGAACGAAGAGCAAGCTGCACATTTTTGCATCAAGTTGTGCGTGCGATGGTAGCGTGTGTTCCGGTCATTGGGTACATTAGCGTTTAATTTAAGCCAGGTATGTGTGACGGTGCCGGTTATCACCTCCGCCAAGGAGGTCATGCTGTCGGATGGCTTTGCATGCTTGTTTGCTTGTTTGTCTGGTAGCAGCATAACTGAAAAAGTTAGAGATAGATCACTATGCAGTTTACAATAACTGTTATAGGAACATCCCAAATAAAAAATTATGAAATGTTGGATTCTGGTCCATTTTAATTAAACTTTTCTTTAACACTTCGTGGCATGGCGAATGTCTCCGCTCTCGGTGTTTTTCTCCAGAATTCAAATTAATTCCTGTTTATTCAGGGAGGGCACAGCGTTGGTGGAGAGGTCGTATCGTCTCACGCTGACGAAGAAGGTTACGGCGGTCACCACGAGGGCGGTGCTGTAGGAGAAGCAGGCCATGAGAAGGGTGAAAAAGGCTATCATTCGAAGGGCCACTCTGAAGAAGTAAGCCGTGTTTGTTGTTTGTTGCCTGTTCTAATTTCTCTGGTGATCGTACTAACATGCAATACCGTTTTGCTTTAGAACATGACCTTTTATTATTATATTGAGTAGTTTAAGACCACGACATATTATTATTATTAAATTGAGGTGTTTAAGTCTTCGTTTACTCAACAAATGCAATCTCACAGAAAAAGAAAGAAGGGCCCTACAATATATCAATAGAAACATGGAACCCATGCACGAGGGTGTCCCCACACATGATCACGAAGAATTATAACTGAGCTGGCCACTGATGAATAGCAGACTAGAGACACTCCCAAAAAGCAGTCAAGAAGAGTGTAAAGTTTTTAATGCCAACGATCATGGGAACAGTAAGTCGGGAAACAAGAGGAATTATGGAGGAAAGTAATATCAGTAAATGTATGACAGCGAAAGGAAGCAGAGTGGACACAAACCAAAGACGTCTCGAAGGCCATAACATAGGAAGGCCCCATAACAGGAAGGAAGGCCCCATAACATAGGACTGGCTATCCTAATATACCTCTATGGCCTATAGAACACCGTATGCTCGCTAAAAGAAACCTCGAGTCGATCCTGTAATCGAAATTTAAAAAAGCTAGAATTTGGGTCGGACATTGTGACTCCATTGCTTATTAATAGGAAAAAAGGAGAGCGCACTGACTATTGTTCTATTGTTCAAAACCCGCTTGCTCTGATAACATTATTTTCTCGAGAAGAGGAAGCGGGGCTTTGAGAAGATTTGGAACACGGTTTGGGTACATTATTGGAAAACTTCATTCGTAGCTCGTGGGTGACGTTATAGATACAAAATTAATGCTGCTTCATGCATATCTTATGAGTTATTTTGATTGCGTACAGAACGCACCTGAAATATTATGCGAGGAATTGTAATAAGTGTCACGAAGCATGCTTACAAATGCAATTGCTTTTATTGCGTGTGCAAAGCATGCACACCTGTTTTATTATTAGGTAATTATTATTATTTTACAACGTTGAAAAAGAAGAAGATAACCTCCGTGAGCACTAACTTGTAATCTAGAATATAGTCTCATACTGTCTTGTCAGACAAAAAATGATGAACAGTGTTATAAAGCAGGATTTTGATGGCACATATTAGTACTAATTCTCGAAAACCTTGTCCAGCAGAGCGAGAATTAATTCTATTATACTGCAGGGTTTCGATAACGTCCACCGCAAAGTGGAATACGGATTTTCGGAAACCTTTGGCGATGAAGGTGGAGTTGAATCCCACGACGATGCCCATGATTTCTTCGACTCGCATTTCGATGTTGGCGAGGGAGGAGGCTATCATGGAGGGGCTGAGGAGGTATGTGTTGTACAGAATTTTTACTTTCTGCTAGGTACTAGGGTCAATATATTGATAGGTCTGATCCAAGCTACAGTGCATAGTAAGTACCTTTGGACTGCTTGAACCATGTTGCCTTTTGTAGATTTGACCATGAACTTCACAAATTTCCAACCTTTCTGCACTTTGGCAAGTTGATGAGGCACGTTATCCGGTTTAAGAAGTTTCTTGCCAGCATCTTTCACGAACGCATTTTATTATTCTCTGCCTAATACAGTACTTGCAAGACCATCTGTTTGTCCGTACCGCTGTAATATGCGAGCTTTCTTCTTTTCATGTTTATACGACCGCCGTTGAACATCGTATCGAATGTCCCAGAACTGTTGGGTCCTAACGCCGAAGCCACACTACACAATCGCATGCACAACTTGATAGGCGGAGGGGCAGCTGGCACGTCGTTTATTCTACCGTATCTATGCTCCTGGCTTTCTCGGTGTATCGGGACGACTTGCGAGCAGCACATTCACTTAGCAAATTGTGCTTGCTAATGTCAAGGAGCTTCTATAGAGAGGAGGGAGCCAGGAGCCTCGTGTCCATGAAGCTCAAGAGTGGCTTATGGCTGTCAGCCAGTCGCGTATGCACCAATCGCGTATCAGTAAATAGTCGCTTATGGCTGCAGCCAATCGCCGATGCACCAATCGCATATCAGTAAAGTGTCTTTTATGGTTGCAATCAGTCACCGATGCACCAATTGCATATCAGTGACTTGGTTTGTCTGCTGCTCCCCCATTACTTCCACCAATGAGATTCATGAACGCGTCCCACAGTTGGTTGACTCGCTGATGAATCTGTGAATGAGCCGCAGGGCTCCTTCCTCCTCAATCGAAGCTTCTTGGCTAATGTCAGCAGTGTAATGAAAACGTTGCTTGACGTACGTCCGAGATGGTTCATATTTGATAGATATTAATCGACTTCTTCGAACTTATTTTTATTGGGCCAAGCCTTTGGCACTGGTCAAGTTAGTGCCTTTGTCAGGGCAACGGCACTAACTTCACCAGTGCCAAATGCTTGGCCCCAATCAATATATCACAATAGGTAGTTACCACTCTAGGTATAATTTTGAGCTAAAGTCACAAACCTACAAATCGTTGTGCTTTTATTGAAGGAGTTAGTTTGCAAAATCTCAAGAATGAAGCTCAAGACTAGAGAGTCTACAGCGACAAATTTCCTCGATTGAAGCGGGAAAATATGAGGCACTTTTGATCAGTTTCCAACTGTATGAGCTACAACATAAGCGTATAATGGGTTGAGTTACGAATTGATAAGCTAAATGAAGTACAGCACACATGGCTTCTTGGTCTGGTGATGGTTTGCGAATAAAGTTACGTGAATCTCTGTAGAGCAAGTATCATATTAAGTCCGTTTTACTGGGAGTAAAGAGCATGGGTGATTAACATTGTCGTCAGTGTGAATTATATTTATTCGCACTTGATCGTACGATTGACAGTAAATCTAATAAAATTCATTGTGTATGTTGTCATACGCTAATATACATAGGTATTATTTATGCATTCATTCTTTCCCAAGTAATTTTTTGCTCATATCTTCATCTTTTCATATATGTGCTGTAAAAATTAGAGGTTTTGATAAAATTTCAACTTTTATTGGATGCGCTGGATTTATATTTATCCGCAAGATTTTCTTGTCGATTACAACAACAATTTAACGGAGCGGAATACATAGTATGGGTCACCTCTTTTTTTTCTTGAATTAAAAAAAAAATAAAGCAAAAAAGCTTAATTTATTTACTTTAACGGAATCGTGACAGCACAAATGGCGATGTAAAGATATCAGTACATATTCTTTCGCATCATTTACTACGGCCGAATACACTAGTTTTATAATTCTGTACAATAAATTTATCTATTCCTTATAGATAAATAGATAAAAATGTAATAAATTGCTACTTTACAGGGTCACAGCAACCATGACGCATATGGAGACGCAGGCAGTCGACACGACACAAGCTTTGAAGAAAACTTTGAGAAAATCAAAGCCTCTTTCGACAAAGAATTTGCTTTCGGCGATCACGATTCTTACGGTGACGATGCAGGTAGTCATGGTTACGATAGTGGCAGTTACCACGATGGGCACGGTTACAATAGTTACCGCCGACGCGATGACAATTTCCCGCACTCCAGCGTATTCGATTCCGTGGATCAGGGATTCAATTCCGGACTCGGCTACGGCTCCAGCGATGGCATCAAGCATTTCAATGCTCACGTTAGCTACGGCCCGAGAGCTGTGGAAGATATTTCTGAATACAGAACACATGGTATTTTTGGATACGACAAGCCGCTCTTTAGGGGAGATGTCGTTTAGATTATTCTCTTAAAAGAAGAAACAAGCATAGCTGACGAGAAGAAGAAGAAATTATCACTGTTTAGTAAAAAATCTTGATCGTTGTTTTAAGATGTAAGATAATTGTCTTATTTTTAATGAATCAAAAGAGAAAGAACTCGTAGTTTAACTGTTTTCGCTTAGATATTTAAATCGTCAAATTAAAATGAAAGAAGAATATCATATGGGTTAAGATTCTTTTCATGGTACGCCTGAATTAAATCGCTTCATAAATATTTTTACTTAGAAAATACTAAAAAATCGCAGAAACGAGTTCTTTACTTTTCGAGAAAGTAAAAATTGAACCAAAAGTTTTACAAAATAACGATAAAAGAAAAGGAACACTTCAGAGGCGGTGCATTGGTCGCGTGGTAGTGCCGGTACATGGTGTTACTGACTTGGTAGTGTTTCTTCCGAAAAGTCGTAACTAACTTGCAAAAATTAACTGAACCAGCATTGAACTTCTAACCTACTTTGGGGAAAAAATGTTGAAGCATGCGAATGGCAAAGACACAAGTTTCTTCTCTGCAATTGTGCTTGCTGTCTAAGGTTAGGAGGGTAGGACTGTTTATACTAATGACGTCACAGCTTTTAGCGGGAAAGATTTTACGGACGAACAGTGCACTAACTACATGGGTCGGCTAGTGTAAAGAATGTATGTAAGTGTTAAAAATTAATATAGTTTCATCAAAAATATCACTCTCCCAAAGAAGGAAATGCGTCTATGTGTCTTTCCTCACGGTTTTCTTTCCAAATTTTCCCTTCAAACGGTTTATTTCAGCCGTACAATAAAACAAATCCCTACCATCTTATGAAGCAATGTGAGGAACACTTAGCGTTACTTTTGTTGTTTGTGCCCTTTCAAAAGAGCGTAGTAAAGATGGCTTCATCGATACCATTTACATACTGTTCATTATGCCAGATAAATGTCAGGTAGCTGAAGCGGCTTGAAGACAGTGATTTTATTGTCCAGTGAAGTGAGTTCTGATCCGTGAAGCAGCATAGACATACATTAAAAAATCAAGCATTTGCTCAGAATTTTCAGAATGAAGCATGCTGCACCTTTACCGCGGTTTGCTAATCAACAGTACGGAAGTTTTTTAAACGAACCGGTATAGTCGTGTAAAAGCCGCTGCTGAATATACTCTAAGAGTGCCAATAGTTAATCATAGATTTCTAGCTAATCCTTTCTTTTACGAATTCATTTGCTTCTCTTTTAGTAATAATACAACATAAAGTGTAACAAGTATGTCACTGTATGAAAGAAAGAGTTAATATTAATTAGGAAGTCTGCTGGCATCGTTCTATCATAGATATATTTGTGTTGCTATCGAGGCTGTAGCC
The DNA here is from genome assembly GCA_001587735.2 of Parhyale hawaiensis. Taxonomy (NCBI): domain Eukaryota; kingdom Metazoa; phylum Arthropoda; class Malacostraca; order Amphipoda; family Hyalidae; genus Parhyale; species Parhyale hawaiensis. The sequence continues at coordinate 8,061,937 of LQNS02276481.1, read as the reverse complement.
AAGACGACGACGGTTTTATCAACGGAGCTCGAGGCTTGCTGTATATGAGACAAGATTTTGTGCACAATATTTCTTAAGGTCTTTAAACCTTCCTTTACAAGTTTAGATCATCAAACACTGGAAGAATAACAAAAAAGCACAATCTGCTTGACGCTCATTAGATCATGCGATAAAAGTGTCACCTAAGCATAGTTTTATGCTAAAATTCTGTTTACCAGAAGGTAGCTTCAAAGGGGCTTTTAAGCGATCTTTCGTAGCTGTTGTTCAGAACATGACTCAAGTTCCTCTTAACTTCCAGGTCCTATAATAGTCCGTTTTTTTTAGAAAGTGTTGTTTTCAATACGTTTACGAAGTTTTAGAGAATCTCCAGGCAAGCTTTTGCTCAGAAAGTAAATATTTTTTATGATAATTATTTTATTACTCAATTATTTTGCTTTAACAATTGAGGTAGACTTGTCATAAACAAAACATTCCTCTGTGTAGTTGAATCATGATAATCATATTAGATTAGCTTCAGCCTGTCGTAAATTTCAATCTTGATAATTCTACTTCTGGATTTGAATTGAGCTTCAGAGGTTAATGGCTGACCGATAACGCTGGATATCGCCAAAAACTCGATCCAACTTCATAGTATTCATTGAGTAGCCGTCTGAAGTCAAATTAATTTGCAATTAGTGCCTGAAAAAAAAAAGATCCAAAATGGAGAATAGACTATTCAGAGTTGAAGTTTCGGACCTGTACGACCGGTAAGCCTGACGAATAAATAACTAACTCAATTGTTTGTCTACCTTTATTTTATTTCATTTATATGTTTTTGCGCGAACTCATTTGCACAAAATTTTTCCCCCCTTTTTTTAGTATATTGAAAGATTTTTACGTGTGTTTCCTTTGAACCTCCTTGCAGGCTGAAAAATCCAATCTCCAAGTATATTATTTCAGGTAGGGTGGGGAATTGCTCGCCCCTAGGAGACATGTTCAATTTGTGTGCATTTTTTATAATTCGTAGTCACAATTCTGTCATGTACTATAAATTCCATTCCATATCATTAAGCATTATCTTCTGCTAATGAGCGGTAAAGCATTGGAACGAAAACAATCAACTGGATTGTTCACGAGAAATAATTACAGGATTATTCCCAATCATTATTCTTTCACAATGTTCGAAGATTCATTATTCCTCTGATTATTATTATTATTATCAACCAAGATTCACTATCAATTATATATAGATATATATTGCATCCATTTATTTATTATTTATTCATTTCTTTTATCAATATTAATTTAAATATATATATATATGAACATGTATATTTATTTCCAACAATATTCATATTTTTACTTTTTGCCCCGTAACACCCGTAGAGCACTACCTATAAAATACATCAATGTGAAACAATGATCCTTTAGCAATCTTTATAAACATGGCTTGCTGTCAATCGTATTCGTATCACACATTATAAATAATTTAACAGATAATTTAAAATACAAAAGTACCCCGTATAAATTTTTTCTTGGCAACTGCGGCTAAGTCTACGGTACTTGAAACTCCTAGATCAGTATATTCAATACCGACTGTGTGAACCTTGAAACAGATGGCAGTGTTATTTTGCAGGAGCAGGATAGTCATATACTATGCAACTAATAGTTAACTAAGACGTTATTTTACAAGTGCAATAAGTCCATTAATCACTACAAAGTATCAAAGAGAGGCACATAAGCGTGAGTGCAGAGGTACATCATTCCTCTAATTATCATACAAGTACTGTACCTTCTCTATGTAAGAGGTTACTTCTTTTTCCTCTCTGTGGATCTTAAATCCTACGAAATCAAAAGTTTTCTGCTGTTAGTAGGCATGAAAAACATCGATACATTAACCTATCGAGTAATAAATTCAGTAATGACGTATGCGGTATTGAGGAATGTCATGAATTGGATTTCCATAGCGGCCATCTTTGGCAGTATTTTCTTCTTTCACTTATCAGGCGCTGGTTGTTGTTCTTGAGAATGAATCCCTTAAAAGCTTATAGCGCATTTCAATCAGTCCTCAAATAAAAGTCCAATTTCAGTATGGTATATTTATTAACTTTGAAAACTTAGTAATAAAACAGGGAAACAAGCTCTACTCTACCCAACAAAAATAGGAGAATATGGTTTGCTGAAAAAAAATAAAAAATGTGCAGAATGGTTCACGTAAATCCTGAAATTGCCCCATTCACTTTATTTCCATTAGTAGTTAAAAATCTATTTCATTAAAAATAGTTTTGCAGTTTTAAGGAATACAAGATTTGGTACAATACATCGATATGATCACTAAAATAGATTACTTTTATATCTTAGCTCAAAAATACCTCACGGCTGCTGTCGACATTAAAATGTTGATGCAAGAAACCTGCTAACATCAATTTTTATATATTTATGAATAAGTATGGAAATCCTGAATCTTCTGAAGAAAAGAGCACACGAATACAAAAGTTCAGCTTTTTAAACTTATATTTAACATTTCGATTTGAAAACTGGCCAAATTTTTGTGAAAATTCAATACATATCACATATATATGACTTCCACGAAATCAGAAATTTATGTAGAAAAGTTGCTCCTCCGTCCACCTTACTACCTGCTCGTTAAAAATAGGCTCAGCCAGACTGCATGTTTCCATTGACATCTTAGCGTTTTACCAGCGTCAATGAAAAGCTTGGAGTGTCTCTCAAAGGAGTAATTTAACTGAAAGTTCAATAAATTTCACAGAAATTGATTTTATCTGCTGCGAAATAAAAGTGTATATTGCTTTGAATTTCGTAGATAAAACTGTGTCTCTCAAATGTATTGATGCCTACGGGATACCGTGAGGCCAGAAACTCTGAATAGTAGTGCAGCGTGGTAGGTTCTATCGATACTGATGATGAAATTTAGCATTATGTAGACCAGCACGAGCAGGAAAGGAACAAAGAAAGAACTCAATATCTAACCGGTCTTGCTAACGTTAAGTCTTTTAAAAGTTTCCGATAAAACAGAAGCGAATATGAATTGAATATTTTATGCATATACTGAATCGTAATTGTACAGCTTTTCCTTTTCTTAGGTGAGCTACTATGCGAAAAAGATTTCTCCATTTCAACTTGAACTACTTTATTTCAAAAACGTTTTTTATATTATTTTATAACTAATATTATTATTGTTATTATTACCAATATATTTATTATTATTAAATTATCATCATCAACAGTAGTAGTATGGCTAGATTGAATATTGGAAGGCATTAAACAAATGACATGTTTTTAAATGCTTGAGCATACTTTTTCCTCAACACAATTCAATAGAAATAGCTAGCTTTTGATACACGTAATTAATATATTTCTTTGTGCCCTTATGTATGCATCTGCCACACCAATGATGCTTTAAAGCTGAGTTATATATGCGTGAGGGAGTCACACTTCACTGATAATATCATTAGGAAGAAGAATCCATTATAATTCCATAACACTGCTTATTAATTGAGCGCCAAAGTTAAACACTGGGACTTTGGAGAATTCGAAAATAGGGCTAATGCAAAGGGTAAAATAAGTCAAATACAAATTAAAATTGCAAAATTAGTCCTGTGAGTTACTTTATTCGAGAAATTGGTCCTACAGTTATTACATAAATATGGATTGTAGATTCCTAATTTATATTCTTAAATAACGTGTAAATAACACCCTTTAGGTACAGAGAAGTAGTTGGTTCCTCATTATTTGCATTCAGTTGGTAAAATTCATGAAACGTGAGACACAACAGACCCAAACAGGAGAGAACACGTTCAAATGTATTAGTAGTATTCTCCTGGTTTAGCCACCACTCAGAGAATGTTCAAATATAGGATTTTATATTTTAGGTAACTATGAACAGAGTTAGTAGCTGCCTGATTTGTATGATTTGCCGCTACCGAAGGAGTTTTTTCCTCCAAACAGGCCTCCTTTGGCGAAGTGTTGTCGGAATGCCTTTTCGTCATCAAATTTCTTCTTAAATCCAAAAGCCTGCTGATGTTTCTTGTTGGCATACGTCTGAAAAATAAGAACACTTTATCAGGAAGAATACCGATTGTAGCGCACACAGCATTATTATAATAAAGTTTAGCAATGGAATATGCCTGGAAAATGAGAAGAACTTCATACGAATCGGGAAGAAAGAATACAGATAGCTTATTTAAAGACGTAGTTATCCAAACAGTAATGGTAAGATTGTTTAGTAAAATACTGGAAAAAGGAAAACGCTTGCTCGGTATGAAAAGAAGCTTTCAATAAATTTGGAGTAGGAGTCACGCGTGAATCTATTAGAATTCTGCCAAAGAATGGATAAAACATGTCCGTGTTCCCACCAACAGCGATTGTTCAGCAACCGGTATTTCTACCTCCGCAAACCAACCGAAGCCGATTAGAGCAGAAAAAAGAAGAAGAATAAATGAATATACAAGTCAGTAAGCTAACAAGACCGTTGTAAAGCTTATACATGTTTTTCCAATCGTAAGAGATGCATTGTAAAGCAATTTTGTGTCAATAAAAGGAACAAAACAAGTTCAGATGTACACCGCCGTAACGTCATTAGCAGCACTACTCGGTGTTTGTATATTTTTTAATAATTTATATATCTATTAGTTAGTTGCCAAAGCTGCAGCAGAAGCACTCGATCGATCTGAGGCCAATTTCTTCTGTCACCCTGGACACTTCAAGCCTTTCTTTTGAGGTTTGCGGCCCATAGGCTTTTGGTTGCCCATGTGCCGACAATTTTGAGCCACGACTTGAGCCCCTTTTCACTAAACGATCAAATCAATCATTTACATAAATTGATACAGTAAAGGCAAAACTAGTGCCTTGCTACCCCGCAGAGAAAAAATATAAATTAATTTATTCATGATATAAATGACCTCTGCATCGCTTTCCATAAAACCTACAATAAATGGGTAAAAAAATTTTACCGCAGAGCCTCAGAAAAATAAAGGAGTGACTAGAAAAGCTAGAAATAAGAAATTGCTATCCTCAGACAGTGTCAGTCTTTGATTATTTGTAGAGTTCGTTTCTCTCTGCGCTGTTTCCATTCATCTTATCAGCATTTTGACGACCAAGAGAAATCATTTATCACAGAATCCACGCTAGGTGATAGACTGAAGCCCGAGTTAATGATTTCCGTGTTTACGAAGATCTCATAGTATGCACAAGACGCCAAACCATTAGGGAGATTAAGCTTCCTGAATCATAAATAATGAAACGACGCTGCATAAAGTGCAAGAGTCCATCAACTGAGTTTAAATTGTTTTTTTTTTCTTTTCTCAGTAAATGCTGAGCTTGGTGCAAACACTGAGAAAATTACTGCTGGGAACTAGCAAATGGCTAAACTGTACGCATGGAATACGCTGCATGAAAAGAATGGACAAATGGAACTAATGGAAAAAACTGCGGAAAAACACTGAATGATCGAAGAGTAAAGATTGCTCACTCACTCACTGACATGATCTTGACAGTTCTACTCTAGAGCTTGAGCCTAGGAAAGAAGTCTTCATATGAGGTAGTGCAGCGTCGGCATTTCTTTCACTTTCGCAGTCCACTAGGGGGTACTGGCCTGCTCAGTAATATGGGGACGGTCGGAGGGGGGAAGGGGGAGAGAGGGGTTGTAGTTGTCAAGATCCTTCCTTCTTTGACGCCATAGCTCAGTTTATCTATGATCGACTGCAGCCGTGCACGCTCCTTGACACTTGGAGGGATTTATCAACAGCACGAAGCAGTGCATGTAGACTTCCTGGTTGTGGTGAGCGACTTTATCTCCACATATGAATACAGCAAAGAACTAGCGCTGCTTTTGCCGCAAAGATGCAGAGAAATACATGCAATATTCATCAGTTTGCTCAAACTCGCTAGGAGAAACTTGGACTGCCGTCATCCATACCAGAAATCACAAGAGAAAATGTATAACTCCTTGTTTAGTGACTTAACTTTGCCCTTCTCATAGGAATAACACAACAGTACTAATTGTGCGATGTTGGCCTCTCTCGTTGGAATAACCCCAAGGTATTCATTTGTAAAGACGGCCTTTTTTGAGGGGATAACCCTGCAGTATTAATTTGAAACTGTAGCTCTCTCGATGAGACTACACAACAGCATTAATTTTGTAAATCGATATTATACTAAAAGTCTGTACACCGGTCTTGTTTGTTTACTTACTTGTGTCTTGTTTATTTACTTGTGATCTTGTTTGACACAGTTTCTTTACTTTTAGATAGGGAATAAATTCCATGGTCCTCTGGGGGGGGGGGTATGGCCTATCTTGGGACATGGCTTAGCTCTTTAATTCGATTGTATCTGTGATACGCACTTGGAACCTGCCCCATGGTTGCAAGAACGGGCACGATAATTTAAAAGTTGCTCTGGAAAATACAACTGGAATACGTAACATATAAATCGAATTTGCTTTCAGACTGCGTGTTGAATTTTCGTGAAACAAGCATAGAATCTGTTGACAGTGAGCCGTATGGGCAGCTCCTTGACGGGCAGGAGAGGACGGCCGAATAGCGTGTGGTTTACGACCAGCTAAATGAGTAAGCACAGACGATCTTGACTATTATTATTATATTCAGAAGCTTAAGTCTCCGTTTCCACAACAAAGGCGATGTCACAGAGGAAGTATGAAGGGACACGTAGTGTGATAATAAACACGTGAAACCCATGCACGAGGGTGTTCCGACACAGGATCAACGCGCATGGGAACAGCAAGTCGGGAAAGAAGAAGGAGAAGAACAGATGGAAGAAAGATTAGTATGAGTTACAGGTGAGAAAGAAGCAAAATGGGCACGAAAGACAGACAAGACGATCGTGATGACGACCCAACGGGGCACGGGTCGTCTAGTAATATTCCAAAGTTAGCCTTTCTCGAATGAATAACACAACAGTATTAATTTTGAAACGTTGTTCTGTCTTGAAGGAACAACATTTCAGTATTAACTTTTTAACTTTGGCCTTTCTCGAATGAATAACACACTGCATTAATAATTTTATAACTGGGGAACTTTTTGAAGAACTAACACTACAAAATTAATTTATTACTTTCGCCTTTTGTGAAGGAATAACACTACAGTAACAATTTTATAACTGTGTTTTTTTTTCAAAGGAATAACACTAAATAATTAATTTTGAAACTTTGGATTGTCTTGTAGGAATAGCACTACAGATTTAATCTTGTAACTTTTGCCTTCCTGAAATGAATAGCACTATAGTAATAATTTTGTAACTGTGGCTTTTCTTGAAACATTGCAAAATTTATTTGGTATCTTTGGCCTTTCTTGAAAGATTAACACTACAGTATCGATTTTGTACTATTGCAGGTGCGATAGATTAAACAAAAATTCTGCGAGAGAACAGAAATACCATACATGCAGCGTGGGATAAATTCACTGTTTCCAAATACTCATGCCGTTGGCAGTAAACTCAAAAAAAAAAGTACCAAAAGCTCTTTACCTCGTCAGTCAGACTTCGTTAGTTCGAAAAGAAGCAGAAACTCCAGTTTTCTGTTTAGAAAACTCATTACAAGAACTTATTCATAGAGTTCTTCTCAAGTTTTATATTTGTTTCTACTTGTTCACTTGAAGTTCATGGAAAGTTAGACAGAAATGAAAAACTACCATGAAGATGAAAAATACCATTACTTGCCAGGGAATCTGCTTTCAACCTTTCAGAGAAACATATTATATGGGTGAGGAGACCCAGGATAATAGCGCAGGACCTATTATCGCATCGACGGTTGATACTTCTTATATACAAAATCATATATACAAGAGCAACGCGCGGTTTCTTTCTCTAGCAAATGTGACGTCATCACTCAAGCGTTCCACCATCTTTTCCGGGGTTTCAATATTTTCATGCATATACTCGTATGTACGTGTGATACAATTGGTTTGTGTACTACTGATTATGAACTCTTGAAGTAAAGTCAAAGAGAATATAAGAAAAACTGGTAGCAGAGCTTTACTAACCAAATATCTTGAGCTACACACAATGTTTCTCATTCTCTTTAGTTCCTGTTAGAAACTACGCAGTCCCCTCAGCAAACTTTCCTGACGTCGAAGATGAAACTTAAAGAGAAAAGCTTACCTTATCTCGATGTCCTTTTCTGTGTTCCTTCTTGAAGCCTCTCTTGAATCCCTTCGCTGCTTTTTCAGCCTTCTTGTAATGTCCATGAAAATCTCGGTAGAACTTTTTTCCCTTGCTAAATTCCCCGTCCTTGCCGAAGAATCCCTGGAATAATAATTAATGAAGTGGAACTCGGACGATCTCGAAAAAGCTTAATGCAATTCCTTGCATCCTGTTCCTGGTAAATTTTAACTCCAGCAGGGGGTGAAAAGAATAAACCGTGGAATTAAAATTTGAAGACTTGAAAGAGGAAATTCATTTTTTTAAATCAAGCAGTAAGAAGTTGTGGTACACAGCAAAAAAATCCCAACTGGAATAAAGAAGGCAGGATCTGCCTTCGTTTGAGATAATGCTTTTGTACACCACAAAAGAACGTAAAGAGCTTCAGCATTTTTGCTGAACAGATGACCGATCTACACAATAAAGTAAGGATTGCGATGCTATGAAGACAGCTAATTTTATTTTTGTATTTAACCCACACATCTCGTATACTACACTGGACTATATCTAGGGAAGAGAGATAATTAAAAATGTTACCGCTGTAAAATGGTATTGGCAGATCGCCCTTAACTGAAAATGTTCATAAAGTATATGAGCGAAATTTTATCTCTAAATTTCTAAGCCGTGCAACTCTATTATATCACTAGGATACTACAGTGATGGTGGATTTTGTTTAAAATGAAGACTCAAAATCTCTTCATCCTTACTAATTCATCGAGCTAAAATATTACTATTGGTTGTTCTGTATTTCAAAACTCTGAAAAATTCATTAAAGAGCGACACGTAACAAATCTGAATAATCGCAGTAAATTCAATCAAGAATACCGTTCATTTAAAAAGCAGACGTAAAATGTAATCTAGCAGACGAAGGAATGGAATTTGGTTGCTCCACCCCATTCCCCAAAGAGCCCAAGGGCTCTTGCAAACGTTGTTTCAACCAGCGGAAATGATGGCAATTTAATTGGTAAACCCATAATTTACCGCATATAGAATGGTACTACTGATTGCTCTATATTAAATAGTGCACCTCTTTTGACTGTTGAAAATTTTCATTTCACGACTATAATACGGTATTCGCATCTTAAGTGGAACTTAATGCGGAAAAAGTAATTTCAAAGATAAAGAGACAAATCAGCTCTAGTATTATAGCTAGAGTATATATTTTTTCAATTTTTTCAACACCAGTAGCGTATCGTATGATGAAATAATGTGTTTCCAAAAAACCATGGAGCCTGAACGGTTAACTTACTTCTTTCCCAAACTTGGAGTGGTGAGCGTTCTTGAAGGCTTTGCGTCCCTTTTCACTTTTATGGCCTTTCTTTCCTTCTTTTCCAGACTTTTCATTGAAACTTTTGCTGAAAGATTTATCCTTTTTGTGGTTGTGGCCTCCTGGAGGTAAATTCACATATAAATATTAAACGCACGTTCTACTGACTCGCGAAACTAGGTCGTTTAGGCAAGACTTGTCAGGAATTTAAGACATGTTGCAAGTACACTGGCTTTGACCCAATGATCTGGGTTTCACGCGTTGACCATTAATTGGTTGTTCTTGAGACGTTAAAGAACTTAGTCATGCCCCTTAATGTTTTCCGATGTGGAGATGTAATATTGTTGATTGTAACGCCTGAAACGTCATGCTAAGTAGTGGAACCAAATCTCCTGTTTGAAATAGTAAACAAGTCGAGCCTTGAAGTTTAATAATTTTGCCTCCCCATCGAGCCGGCCGAATCTGACCAAATTTCATATTTCAGAGAAAAACTGAGTGTAGAGAAAATTAATTATAGTGAGAGAGAAATGCATCGATACTTTGAAGTTCATATGTTTATTATCTTCTAATGGGCCAGCGCGTAGCCAAGATGCGGTCTTGAGAACTTGAATATCTGTTTCACTGAAATTTAGATATTTTGGGTTATGAAACAAAAGTTGCACCTACAGAGGACGACAGTGTGAGGGACGATATACGTGTTATGGAGCTGAGGGAGCACATGGTAATGGACAGAAATTCGTGGAATAGCAAGATCTGCTTCAGCGACCCCATTTTGAACAGAAATAATACTGCTGTTGAAGAAGAAGTGAAAGGCAGCAAGCTAGAAGAAATAGTTGTCTTCTCCCCGTGAAAAATCACCCCTCCAGAGCGCTTCGTTGACCATCTGCCGAATTTATCCGTCGTGACCTGAGAAAAAAAGTTATAAAATAGGACTCCAAAAGCTACATATATAGTGTTCCGATTTCAAGAAGTGCTTCAAGCAAGAAGTGTCTTCAGATAAAAGGATAAGAAGCAGCCGCCGGCCCGTCGCCATCTTCTGCAACCTGGTCATCGATTTACAAAATCTGCAACATGGCTTTTTTCGCCCATCTATTTCCTTCAAAGCCGACACGAAACTAACAATACACGAAGCGTTTTATTATATAAGGACTAGGACAAGATGTTGAAACTAGGTAATAAATACATACATAAGTGCGGGTGCAATCATAATATACCAGGAACAGAAAAATATTTCAACGACAGTAAAAGCCATGTACATCATTCACATGCTGTCCATGTTCTAAAAGCGTTTCCTAATTTGCAGCAGATAACGAAAAAGACCTAAAATCGTCTCCTAATTTGCTGTAGACAACGAAAAAGATACCTCACCTGCCGCAGGCATCAACTTGTGCTGCACGACTTTGGAATACTGTTGTCTTGATGGAATAACTTTCTTCGTTTGTGCCTGTTTCTCCGTATTGGGCGCAGGCAATACTTTGACATTCGCTACCAATGTCACTGTAGGGGGAGCTCGTTTTTTCAGCTGCGTTGGCTTGCTGGTGACCTTTGACTTTTGTGCAGTTTTTTCAGTTGGGTTATTTTGACCCATTTTTTTGACGGTGGTTGTTGGAGCTCCCACGGTTGGACTGGTTGCTAGAGTAACATTATTAGAATTTCCCTCTTGCTGTGCTTGAGCTAGTGTTTCGTTTGCCACCTTTTGTACCACTGGTTTCGACTCGCTCTTCTTTGGCTGAGCAATTGCTTTAACGGCATCAAAATCAGCAGCCGATTCCTGGAACCAGTTATAAAAGAGTTCGCTACCCTCTGATAAATGTTCGTCAAATGTATCAGGAGAGCGAATTTTCCGGGACGATGCTCTCTTTGCACGTCCCTCGACAATATTCAGTAGTTTTGTACGAGGAGATCTGGACAGTTCCAGATGCAGTTTATTAACATATCTGCCATGCAATACAGAGGCGGTTCTTGCTTGACATTCTTCTCGGAAAACCATCAAGGCCAAGCATACCACGGTAGCTATCTGTAGGAAAACAGGAAGAAACTCACTTTCTCGTCGTTAACAGTCAGTGACAGTTATCTGAACATGCAATAAGAAAAGAAAAAAAATACCGTTAATTCCATAGTACTCTGAGAACGTATACCTTTACCAAGAAAGGCATGGTAACGAAAAATTAAAATTAGTTATGAAACTATGATTTTTCTTGGATCAACATCAAAATCTAATCATTTGTGCCCTTTAACAGTAGTAAGAGTTCTGTAATTTTCTTCAAAATACGTTCATAAGTTACTGAGTTATGCTGCTATCAAAAATTCAAACTAACATTAGCCAAACACACAATGGACCAACCGATTATCACCAAAATTCAATCAGTTAGGTCTTTTAATAGCACTAATAATTCCTGTAAATTTCTTAAAGATCTCTTTATAACTCTTTGAGTTATGCTGCTAACAATCATAAAATCAAACACAGCGACAAACAAACGACCAAACAGATCAGAAAAATTTGGTCAGTTACTGTGAGTAATATACCTAACAACTCATGCAAATTTCATAAAAATCCGTCCATAACTTTTTGAGTGATGGCAATAAGAATACTGAGGCAGACAAACAAACAAGCAAACAAACCGGTGAACGGATCTTCACCAAAAATTAATCATCTGTTCCTTCTAACATTACATAACAATCCCTGTTAATTTCCGTCCATAACTTCATGAGCTATCTTGGTGACAGACAAACAGAAACAGACAAACTCTACGATGGCATAACTTCGTTGGCGGAAGTAAGTAGCACACTAAATGAAACCGTGAAACACAGCAACTTTGATAATTGAGCTGAAAGAAAGAGTAACAAGCTAGACTGCAACTTGGCTATTGGTATTCTAATTTCATGCACTTTACCTTATGTCGGTGAAAAATTTTTAGTTCCCAGTATAACAATACTTTTGATGCATCAGTCTACCATGTCTCGAACACTTGGAGCTATAAAGTTTGAAGTTAAAAAAAAACTACCTTAAATAAGACGACGTATCCCCAGGACTTCCTGTACTATACCTCCGTCATGGAAAACAATGGAAAAAACTGTTGCGTTTATTAAAAATACAATAATGCACGCCATTCTAGTTTCTATAGATTTTCAAGTACAGACCTCGCCCTTATTAAGCCAAGGGTGTTGAGTTTCCACACATTCAGCTACGGTTTAATACAGTTCCTCTTGTTTATATAGGCTTAGCCAGGGTACGTTCAATTGAGAGCAGAAATTAAGCATTCGAGACTTAACTTTTCAGAGACTTCAGACAGAAGTTTTAGATTCGTCACTTTAAAACGTATTGCAAGTGTTAAAGCAACGGAACCTGTTGAAAACTTTACATTACTGAGTAAGATTGAGTTTCTGGAAGTTTCAAGAGGAACCGATTGAGGGTCAGTGCTTAAAACTCAATCCAACGGGTCGAAGCCAACGCACCTGCTTGAAGTTTCGAACAAGTCGGGCCTCGAAAACTTAATTCTGGTGCCTAATCAGGCATGCCCTTAATCAACGTTGATACATGTGGGGCTCCAGACGCTTATATCAGCCGTGGATGGCTTTTAGCTTTTTCCATCATAATTTATGTACCTATATATGAAACTAAAGCACTCTCAGAGCGCATACCTCTGCCAGCAAGACAATGGTAACGAAAAACTCATTTTAGCTTTGAAACCAAGATTTTCTCTCTATCAAAACCAAAGTCTAATAATTTGTGCCTTTTGAAAGTGTTAACAATTTCTCTAATTTTTTTTTAGAACCGTTTTTAACCTTTTGAACCATGCTGCTAACAAACATTCGAACAAAAATAAGTCAGACACACAAACGGACCAACCGATCATTACCAAAATTTAAAAATTATGTTTCTCAACATAACTAGCAATGCCTGTAAATTTCACAAGGATCCATCCATAACTTTTTTGAGTTATTGTGCTAACAAACATAGAATCAAATACAGCGACAAACGAACGAACAAACAGATCGTCACAAAAATTTTATCACTTACTCTTTGTAATATACCCAACAACTCATGTAAATTTAATGAAAATCCGTCAATTACTTTTTAAGCTATGGTGCTAAGAAAAATAGGCAGACAAACAAAGAAACGGATGGACAGATCTTAACCACTGTAAAAGTTATTCATCTTTTCTTCCTAACATACCTAACAATCCGTGTAATTTCGTCAAAATCCGTCCATAACTTTTTGAGTTATCTTAGTGACAGACAGACAGAATAACACACAGACAGCGAGACAAACCCGACGAAAACACAACCTCCTTGGCGTAGGTAATAACACTGTTGGAAACGAATGGATATTTGCTCCTTCTCGGCTGTATTTTTGGGTATAATGAAATTTCGACTTCGGTACAGTCTTTCGACTTCGTCCGAGCCCAGCAAGTGTCCGATTGTTTAGTCTAATCGTTGTAAACAATAGAAAAAGTACGCCAATTTCTTAGTTCTGATTCACCCTAAGTACAGCATGAAGAGATATCCAAAATTTCACTTGGGACGCTGTCCAAACTCCAGCTAACAAGATGGCTGGCATTTTAGTGTATCTTTCGGTTGACACACTGTGGCGTTTACAGGGAAGCAACTAAAACTTTGGAACACTTTGCACTACGTATCCGAAACTCCGAAACAAAAGACTCTATTTTAAAACTGTCTTTTGGGTTGCCAATGGTTTCAATTGAATCCATAGTCCCATGACGCCATGGTGTGATACATTGCAATAATCCTATGTAAGTATCTACCTTGCAAGTGTTTTACTTACTGAGTATTCCTTCCTGATGATCATTGCTGCAGGCATGAGGCGACTCGTTCAGTGAGACAAAGTTCAGTAAAAAAAATCACTTCGTAATCTCCGTTTCCTCAGAAAGGCCAGCGTTTTCTATTTTTCAGTAGTGTACAGCTAGTTTTGAGGGGTAACTTAAACATCGCAATCGAGTTATATCCGTATTGTTTGTACCGTATATTATTAAGTCTGTTTTACTGTTTTATACAAGATTCTTACAGTTTGCACATACTAAGACTTCATATAAAATTGGAACTACGAGACGAACTTCTGTCAGTTAGCAAGAAGAAATAATAAATAATTTCTTTGGAGTAGATCTAGCATAGAAGAGTCCGTAAATTTTCAATGGAATGCTCTCTTCTTTGGAATTAGTCTCGACGTTTGCCAAGGAGTTCAGGAGCTTTGTAGTTTGAGGGTACACTTCAGATCGAAAACTTCCTGGCTACCGTTTTCTGTTCGACAAGATCTTCTGGGTTTCCTGTGGCTCTCAAGAGAGTTTCCTTGCTAATTGTCTCTCAGCAAAAGCTGTCGCATTATTGGACTCTTCTCATTTTTTCTATAGGGGCTCTTTAAAGCTCAGCAAGTGTTTATTATCTATGTTTATCATAAATCACATATATCTGTTTCCTCTGAAGAAAATATAGCCTTCTTAGTTCTAAATACTGATTAATTTATTATGTTCACAACTGTCTCATATATTGGGCGGAAAATAATCTATACTTTTCTTGTCGATATTGGCGTACTTCTAATACTAAATTCTTGATTTTCTGCTCCATCTGAACACAATATCCGTGGAATTATTATTTTTCATTGTTTAGCTCTGGACATTGGAAATCCCCTGTGTGCTTTTAAAGAGTTACTGCTTTTTCCGAAGAGGAATTCTTCAAATTGAAGGACTTTCTGTGATGTCTTTTCCTTACCATGCAGGCACCTTTACCTCATTTTAATGTCTTCTGTCACTGTCCTCTAACATTTAGTCTGAGTGAACAGTGTTTTATGAATGAATATTTGAATTCAAACTTATACTTGTCTGTCTGGAGTTTCTTACAGGTAGCTTTCAAAGTTACTCGATCAACACCCTTTTATTTTGTCTACTTTCTCGCCAGCCGAGAAGCAAATTTTCTTCCTGTACAGGAAAATTCCACGATGACTCATCAACAAACTTGGAGGGCGGGATTGGAACACGCAGCACCTTCGGATCAACAGTTGCCGCTTCACTGCACTCTCACTCCAACCAAGAGAACCATAATATTAAAAAAAGTAAATTCTCCAAAATATTTACCAGAGAATTACTGAAAAACTGAAAGATTTATCGCATCCTCTTCAGAACCATTTAGTTTTTATATATAAGCACACAATACACCACAATCCCAGACAGTTTGAAACATGTCGTAGCAAAGGTAAATAGTTAATATTCGCGCTACAGAATGTTCTGGATTTCTGTCGCTTCGGTCGTTCTGGATATTCCCAATGAAGGGTCGTTCCAATAGAGCACAAGGGAGAGTAGAAGAGCGCGTGGTCGGTCGCCAGCCAAGCCTACGGTCGTGTGAAAGGCTGTCGATGCTGGGTCGGCTTATAGAGTAGGTCGGGTGAGGAGGAGCATTGTTCCTATTCGGTGACATGTACGTAATCTAATATTGTTCTCTAGGAAACGCCTGCACTTGGTGCTATTGTTGGACAGCTCGGATTCCAATTCAGAGGTAGCGGCCACTGTAAGCCACTTGGATTAAATCCTGGTACAGGTGGGAGAGCAAAACCTAATTCGAATCTTGGAATTGTTATACTTGCTGTAGTAGGAACGTCACTTCAGTATCTGGTCCAGGCGGTAGTACATAACTGTCATCTGACCTTTGTGAATATTGAGCTGTGGGTGTTATAATTAAGACATCAAAGCATCAGGTCAAGAGGTGGAATATTGAGTTCAGTTAAGTTTGAGAACTATCGCATTCTATTAATTCTGGAAGAATTTCTTATTTCTTTTATGTTCTATATCATACATACGAAAACATATATTTGGTAATTAAAAAGGGTACTTTTCCACATTAGCTCGCATAAATAGATACATATCGTTTTTAAATGAACAATCACGACCATTGTTCCGACCATAAGTTCTACTATTATTGAAATATTGAAACTATAGTGCAGTTGCATATAAACAACAACTTGGTAATTTATATAATAGCACCCAAAGTTTCTTAGCATATCACTTTTGGTAATATTTTAGATTTTTAAAGTTTTTATTCTCAGCATAAATATGGCAACATATTCATAAAATTCTTCACATCCTACTCTCCAAATTTTATTCCGCTCATTTGAATTCACTAGAGCTTTGCAGGAAGTTCTGTAATATTTTTTCTGCGAAACTGAGAATCATCACGGAGCAGTCAGCCGGGTTTTGATCTAATTTTTGTCGCGGAATGCTCCATTACAGGTCACGTTCCTTAATGCCGGAAGCAGCCGTGACGACACCGACAACAATGCTTCCTGTGGGAGGTAACTGACGTGGCGCATCTGACACGTCCCGGACGTGTTTGTGTCGCAATCCTGGAGCAAGAAATGCACTTGTAAACAATGAACGAGAAGCGTTCGTGAAATACAGGTACCAGTAAAAGTATCTGTATGATTATTGTGACATCTTCTATACAAGGGTTGTCGTATAAAAACAATTGTACGAAATAAATGTATTCCAAGTAAAAGTGCGACACAACAATAAACACGGCACATATGTGTGTGTGTGTGCCAAGTATGAAATAGCGTCTAGAGAGAAAGATGTACTTGTCATTACAAACATGTGAGTAAATTACATAATTTTGGCATAAAATACACAGGAAAAAAGAACTACAAAAACCTGGTTGTTGAATTCAAGGTGGCTCTGCAAAATAAATAAAACTGGGTAAATGTTACTATGTATTTATGAAAAATATTAGTACTTGCGAAATAAATACATGTATGTCATTTGAGCAATATAAATACGGTACAATACGGAGGTTTCAACTGTTGTACCTACAGATAAATACTAACACATATTGACCTGAATATCACTAATAATATCCTGCAAACTCTTTGAAAAGTGGCACGTTCATATGTGCGAAACTTTATATCAATATGCATTGAATCTTTTCTTCGAAGAGGTCGATTCTTGATAATTCGTTACACTAATGAAATGAAAATAAGCAATGCGACAACTGATCTCTTACGGATGTATGCAGAAATGATTGCCTCGTGACAGCAAAATGCAGGGTACTTCGAAATTTTCTGGATACAACTTCCCAATTGTATGCCTGTAAAGACAAGTCAAGGGACTAATGCCGAGGAAAGAAAAATATTGAATATATGAACATAGATAAAAAATTAAATAAATTGTTTCTAGAATATAATTGTGTAAGCAAGTTACTTAAATTGTTGGTAATCATGCATGATTATACTCTTCTGCATGCATGAGTGAAACATTGATACGGTAAAGATATGGAAGCATTCGTTATTAGGTGCAGTCAAACCAGTTTCAAACTCTATTGAATTTTTTTTTCTTGTTAACACTAAAAGTTTTTGTTTCAGCCTTGTGCTACTGCGTGTTTCTCTGTAGATAGTTGGGTACGTTCGTACTAAATAGTTGACAGATGATACGAGTTATACAAGCTACCTGAAAGGGATTCGAACCGAGGACATTATATATGGCTCGGTACAACTGCATGCAATGCTGGTGATACATTGTTTCTTTCTTTACAGGCTGCAGACAAAATGAATTTGATATTCAAATCAGTCAATCCTATTTTGGTCGTTCAAACGCCCTTTACTAACATTTATTCACTGTTGCCTCGAGTAAATTCTTCGGGACAGTTAAAGAGGCACACATTCTGGTCCAAATGTTATTTAACGTTGGTTGTGACGAAAAACAGAGATCACAGAAGCCGCAGACATATTGCGTCTTGAGCCTCACTGAAGAGCGCCAGCGGATTACGTCACCACGTGAGAACAAAGTCAACTGTGGAAAGAGATCTTTTTCCGATCGATAAGATTAATTCGCTTCTGTTTGGAGCCACTGAGCCGGTGGCTCGTGGTGCGTACTTCGCATGGACGTTAATTGCGGCTCCTCCATTGTAAAGGGAACAGTTTTGTCTTTCGTAAACAGAAGGATTGAATTTAGTTCCAGCGATGGCGGCGACATCTGAAGCGCATCATCGGAAACAGTAAGTGGGTCACCCGAAACCGGTGGGCTGGGATCGAGTGAGTCCGGTAATTGAAAACAGTGCGGGACGGAAGTGGGCACGGGTTGTTACAAACAAATTTCGTTCTAATCAAGGTTAAAACTAGGGCAACAATGAAAAACAGGGTTTAATAAGTACGAGCTTTCGATTTCTGCTGAACGCCATCTTCAGGAGACGAAATTAGAACATACAAAACGTTTGAACCTAATACTAAGTGGTATTCGAGAAACCAAACAATAATTATCTTTTATACGACAAAATATCAATTTACAATAAATAATCAGAACAAGTTTTGCTGATTTATATATTGTAAATTGATATTTTATCGTATGATAGGAAGTTATCGTTGGGTTTCTAATATAACACCACTTAGCATAGCCACAGCCATACTAAATGGGTAGAGTAGAAAAGTGAATGCCTGCACTAGGGACAGAAAAACAGCCGATGAGATGGTTTTACAGTGAACATTAGTTTCAATATCCAGGATATCGGTTGCAGTATCCAGTCCATTGGTTGCAGTATCCAGTACATTGATTGCAGTATCCAGTACATTGATTGCAGTGTCCGATGCAGTGTCAGTTATAGTAAAAAATCGTATTTACAGGTGTTTGTCTTTTAACCTTGCTGTCATATACATCAATTACTTCAGTACTGAGCTACAGTTATATCACCTGCAGATTTATTACCAGTTGTCGCTCCCGCATTGACTCCGTACCTGCCGTGTATTATAACTGCTTGAGCACAATAAATAACGTCGTCGCAGATGTTTAATATAGAAGATGAAGAAAGTTAGAACAATTATTAAGAAATACCAAAATACAAGAAAAACCGACACAAGAACCCGACACAGTCGTATTAGCTTTCTGCCGCGGGGAGGTCATAAATTATATTTTCTGGAGAAAAAAATTGGACCATACGTACGCTGTTTGTCGTAATTGTCATTTGATCTGAAAAAAGTCAATTTATCATCTAAAGGGCAATTTTTAAGTATCCCCAAGGGGGATTTGCGGGTCCCTCCTTGAGCCTGTGAAAAAAAAGTGCGTTTTATATGAGACTCTGACTTCTTTCAGAGCAGATGAGAATCACGAAAACAGGGTACGGGCTCATTTCTTCCCCAAAAGATATAATTTATACCCTCACAGCGCTAGAATGCTCATACGCCTGTGTCTGGGTCTATCTTGATAAAGTCCTGGACGCGCTATGACTAAAAAACCTGCCTACGTCTTAGTCCTTCGAATGTGTTCCCTTATCCAAGCGTCCGTATGTTTTCTACCGTCGTTTTATATACTACTTTCGGCACAACACAAGATCTTATTGAAATGTTAATCCTCAAATCTGTTACGTAGATGTCGCTAAGCAAGTCACGGATATATCTTCGAATTTAGAGTGAAATAAAGTGCAACAAATAGCGCAATTTTCTGCAGTTTCTATGACACATGCAGTACCACATTAAAAAAATTGCATGAGTGTAAACAATCAAATGACTAAAGTGTAGATCGGACCTAAGAGAGAATGCAGTTAATTGTACGAGTCAGTAATTAACGACAACAATAAAGGTACCCGATCTGCCAACTAGCCAATCACGAGAAGCTCCTCAGTTTGTCGTAAAATTTTTCGAGGAAGGCGTAGAAAACGTGAAGCAGAACAGGACCGATGTTCAAAGCACGTCGTCACGTTTGCTCCGTTAAGAAGTGGAATTCCTTGCATTTCTTCTACAAAAGTAATTTGTTCGTATGTTTTAGACGATAATAAGTTGTACCTTTGATATGCCCTTTCTGGTGCTAATATGTACAGAGGGCAAATTCTATTTAAGTACACAACTTTGGAAAAATCACACGTCATTCAAAGTAACGCGTTAGTTAGCTCATTCACTAGTCCGAATGTTTGTGCAGCGTCGTGCTGAGCACAACTTTGCGTACGCCACAAAAATTACAAACTGTTTACCGTCAGTTTCCTGGTCAAGCGTCACCAGGAAGCAAAGAGCGTAACGGGAGGACTCACGAGAAATCAGCATCAAAAAGTGACGTCATCATCGATGAATCTATGGCCGAGTAGCCTAAGAGTATTTTATCTAATTTCACCAGAAAGATCGTCTTAAATTACGAAATTAATCTCTAGCGTATAAATAAATCAAGAGAATATATGCTAATTTAGCAATTATCCATAGAAAATTGCAGTGCACGCGAGTGGAAACTTTCACAGCACTAGCGCAGAATTTGGTCCCTCTTGGCGACCTGATTTAAGTTCTTTTTCTTAATTGAAGCCTTGCTTACACTTCATATTCAGTTCACAGTGCTCTTCACAGAACATTTTATTCCTTAACAACAAATAAAGGCACCAATATAGCCAATTGTGTACGCGAGAGAAACCACAGTAACAGTTAACCTATTGCTAGAACTTCTGTACTTGACGACAACATTTTACAATATTTTACAGCTCAAGAAGCTGGCCAGTCATTAGCGAGAGATTGAATGAAATAAATCGAAAAAATACGGTGATATGCTTAAGAAAACAACCTACAAAGGCCTGAGGTCGCACACTCAAATACTTCGACTCGTCGATGTGATGTAAATTTGCTACGTGCGGTCACAGCTAAGTTTCATTTCAGTCCTGTTGAGTCCTCCCGTTCTATTCTTTGCTTCCTGAGCGTCACTAAGCAAATTACTGATATCACTTGAAATTGGAGTGAAATAAAACACGGAAAACAGTGTACTTTTTTCTAGGGCTTGATAACACATTCGTACCAGTGTGTGAGCTAACGCGTTGATATGAAAGCCGTGCATGTGAACTCGGCCTTATAAGACTTGTAACTTGACCTTTCAGCTCAGCCTTAACATATCATTAGTAACTTGACCTTGACTGCAGATAATATGGAACAATTTAATTACTACGTTAAAGCTAATGAAATGCAGTGATTCAAGTCAATATTTATCGCTTAAGGAAACACTGAAATAGTCTGAATGGTAATGAAGCTCTACCTTATTTCTTGGAAACGATTTTAATAACTATATATATGATCAGCTAACTAAATTACGCAAATATATACGTAAATATATTACTTTTGAAAACCTCAAGCACTTGGCTGCTTAGAGTAATTCCAATATCCAAAGCAGACCTGAAAGTAAAAAATTATTCACAGAAAAATTGTGGTTCATGTTTTCACAACGCTCTGTAAGGAAGGAGTGCTGCAAGACTGTCATAGTTCTTGATGACCCGAGGGCGACTGCGACTACACTTACTCATCTGGGGCCAGTGGACCTATACCCGCAGCACTAACCAGTGCATGTGGGTTTCCCAGGTGAGAGTGTGGTCTAAGTTGACTTTACCTTTTTTACTTCAAGTGGAAAACCAGCTTTGTAAGACTAAGACTTCTGCATATGATGATAAAACATCATTTTTGGCTGATCCTGAGTGCTGCCTGTGTAGGTGCTGTAGATAGGCTGCTCAACTCGTTTCTTGGCGCGTTTGATAGGGTAGCGAAATTAAGTCCTTGAGGTTTGACCAGGTAGGTGACCCGGCTTCGAAGAACTTGCTGATTTAGGTCTCAGGTGTTGACTCTTAGTTACCCGTGAGACTTCCATGGATTCCTTCTTGCTCCGTTCAATGGGAAATGTTGTCGGCTCAACGTAATCGGGCTGTTTCTAGTACCCTACGACGTAATTCAAAGTTACAAAGCTAAGGCTCCTGTCGGCAGTTTCGGACAAGCCAAATCAAGTGAGCTTGGCTTAGACCGAATTTGACGACCCAATCCTTTATGTAGGCTACATTCAACGGCAACTCAGGAAATCCTTGAGTTTGAACCGGAAGCAATTTGTACAGTTGTACGCACAACTAAACTCCACTTACCATACTCCCTCACTCTTCTAATCTATTATTATGTAAGCATGAGCTACGGTATATGGACACTAATGTAATAAAGTTCTCAACTGTGGTATAAACCGCCATTTCCTCCTTAACCCATGGCGCAATTGTGTTTTCACAGAGACAGAGATCTTTCAAGAACTGACCTACCTGAATGTGTACAAATCCACTGGCCCTGATAATCTCCCCGTGTTCTACGAGAAATGGCTCCAGCCAAGACGAAGCCATTGCACGAAATATTCAATCGCTCTTTAAGAACGGGAGAAGTTCCGCAGGATTAGAAACTACATAAAAATGGGATCAGAAATCCCCAGCAACTACCGACCAATCAGTCTTACATCCGTCGTCAGCAAAACCATTGAACGCATCTTGAAGAAGCGCATCACTGATCACCTGAGGATGCATCAACTCATTTCCGACACTCAGCATGGCTTCCGAAATAGAAGAAGCTGCCTAACAAACCTACTGGACTTCTTCTCGAAAGTGACGGAAATTAGAGATGAAGAAAGCGGTGTGGACCACGTGTATCTAGACTTCCAAAAGGCTTATGACAAAGTCCCCCACCACCTGTTAATGAAAAAATTGGAAGCCCATGGCATTTCAGGCAGGCTATTTAAGCTGGATCCGAGCATGGCTTACGAGTCGGTAACAGCGAGTGAAGCTTGTAGGTGAGACAAGCGACTGGACGCAGGTATCATCTGGGGTTCCACAAGGTAGCGTGCATGGCAAATTTTTGTTCATAATTTACATTAATAATCTCGATCATAATATCCGTAGTAAAAATCAGTAAATTTGAGGACGATACTATACTATGCCATCCTGCCAGGAAAAGAGCTGTGCTCCAGCAAGACTTGGACCATTTCATGGAATGGAACATAACGTGGCAGATGAACTTTAATGTCGACAAATGTTCAGTAATGCTCGTACTGCCGGAGAACCTCTCAACCCAATTGAAAATGAAAGGGGCAGAATGGGCAGTTGTCACCAAACAACGTGACTTGGGAATAACTATGTATTTCAAACAAATTACAACACAATCAGCAAGTTTATAAGAGTGCGAAAATGGCTAGCAGAGAACTGGGATTCATCACCAGGAATTTCGAATACAAATCCAAGGATATCATCATTCCCTTGTACCAGGCGCTAGTGCGCCCGCACATGGATTTGCTGTTCAATTTTGGTCCCCGCATCTGTGTAAAGATATCGAAACCATGGAAAAAAAATTCAACGCAGAGCTACAAAACTGACACCTTAGCTGCGAAACAAGCCACACGAATGTCGCCTACAAGGACTTGGCATGATCTCTCTCGAGCAAAGACGACTCAGGGGGCAACTAGTAGAAACTCTCAAGTATTTGACTGGCTTCAATGACGTAGCTACAGCGGGATTTTTTGAAAGAGACCATAATGATCGCCTGCGAAAAAACGGAAGCTATTCCTCCGCCACTAAGAACACGTCCTCCACCAAAAATAACAAACTCTTGAGCTCCTCAGATCAGCGGATACGAATTGCACTTGCGTGCATTTATGATCTACTCGTGGCTGAAATCTTCCTTTTTTCTTCTTTACTCTGTCATCCATATCAAGCTAAGATAATAGTAATAGCTCATAGAGGGCTGAGGCGTAAGTCCAGGTGTCTCTGTGGGAATGGGTATGTTGGTCCGTCTACTGCCGCATATCTAATCTGACCTACAGTGTATTTAATAATACACATTTCAAAACACTGTGATTTTGCAACAAAGTGACGTCGTTGTCTCTTAGGAATAGCATCATTTGAAACGTATTGCAAGTCAGTTGGTCTTTCAAGTGTTAATAATTTTCTTTAAGACATAACGTCCCCTTCAAATGGGAATTAATCGGATTCTAGCATTATTCTTCTAAGTAAATACCGTCCACCGCTGGACATGGACCAATGAGCCGTACAAATGCCCAGAGTTTAAATTATAAACAAGCTTTTATGCGATAACGGACCATGACATATGGTTTAATTTTGCTTTTCCGTGTTACACGTGCATGCACTGCCGATGGAAAACAGTCGATACCACCTGGTTTGAGCGCGTAATAGATGGTTTTCGTTTTATCTCTACTTAGAATTATTGAGTTTCTAGGTAGCCGTCCTAAAACTAAACCATTTTACGATTCAGCTCACTGACTTTTAGTGTTCGTTCTATTGCAAAACCATTCACCACATTCCATGCAACAACAGACAACTCCACACGCTTCGGGTTCCGCACATAACACCACCTGGATCTCGTTCACAGACAATCCAAAGATCCATGGCAAAGGCTTTCTTACTGAGGTATGTACATGAATCCCTTGCGTGGTGCGAGCCTATCTCAAGGCTTTCGCAAAGAGTTTTTCAAAGTAAACACTATTCCTAATACCGTTAAAATAATCACAGATCTGCTGGTATTATTGCAATACCAGAGTGCCCGCTCTGTCCAATATGGCAGCGAAGAGTTTGAGACGACCCGTCTCCATTGCTTCTGTCACTATTATACTTCTGAAACAAACACTACAACAGTCGACTCAAAGTATAATAAAAGAAAGGTGCTCTCTCTTGAATCCATGTAAGAAGAACAATCGTTACCCACCATAGGTCACATGCGGAAAAATCTTATATTAGCAATTAAGCAGCAAAGCCTAAGTGAATTTAAATTCGAACGTCTCGTGGCGTAAGACCATCGCCCGAGGTAGGGGCAAATTCAATGAAGTCATTTTTGATAAACGAGGTTAGAGCATAGCCCCAATCCCAGAGATTAGATCATCAATAATAACAATAATAATAACCTTCAATAATAACGGAGGAAAAAAATAGAATGATTCGCGGAGTCAGACGATCTGCCGCGGTGCAGGCGAATTCGCTCCGGTGGAGGAAAATTCAACGCCGTCATTTTTTTATGGTCAGCTAGGCCTAGCTTTTGGCATGGGTCACATCTAAGTCAACCATCCAAACTCCCTACAAAAATTATGAACATTGCTCAACTCCTTCAACCACTTTTTGGATGGACAGCTATACAAATATATATATATATATATTTAAGTCTTCAACGAAAACATTGCCACCTCTCTCAGTTTGTTTGCGGGTGATAATAAATAACCAGCCGCGTATCCATGATACGAAACTTAAGCCTGCAGTACATCGAAGATTTTCTGTTGAAGTGAAATCTGCTCGGTCAAAAAGAAGACAGCAGGCTCAAAAAAATAATGTCCACTGCCCGTGAAAAGTCATCGCTTTGTTCGCCTTTCGTTGAATAGCTCCTGAGTTTGTACGTGGTAAGCTGAGAACAAATATATGGTTCGATGTATGGAGAAAGTTATAGAAATAAGACTGCATGGTCACGCTAAGAGAGACTGTAATATCTCCATTTTTTTCGATTTCAAGAAGCATTCCAAGGAAGAAGTGCATTGAGATAAAGGAATGAGGAACTAATTTTCGCCATCTTCTGCAACCTGGTCATCGATCTCCATGAAAACGCGACCGAATTACAAAATCTGGAAACTGTCTTATATTTCGCCTACTGATGCTATTCAGAGAGTGCCCCAAAATATACAAATATATAAACAAATAAACACACGCCGGTGTTGATTATATTGTGTGTTGATGGACCAGATCTTTTACCAGGCTCCGGTTATCTCAAAAAATTCAGGTTCGGGGAGAGCTATGACATCGGGAGATTGTTGCGTGAATTGAAAAGTTGAATATACGTAGAGACCAATGACATCCGGAGGTGGTTGCGTCTCTCCAAGAACTAGGGGTTTTGGAAGTCTATTACATCCGGAAGGAGTTATGGCGAGTAAATATACGGAACCACAGATTCAAGGTACATCTCTCTGCGATCCAGTGCTTTATCGGTTCGCCTTCGCGTGAGGTCTTAGCTCAAAGACCGAGACGGTGTGAAATAATTCGCTTTGTTTCCCAACAAGATCACCACAACAGTATCTTCCTTTAGCTCGTGAGGACCGTGAAGGGTGGTGTCACGCGAATTCCGATAAAGGGAATTGTGGTTTACTCCGATGTTATAATCGTTCGCGGGCTCGTACTGTAAGTCCGAAAATTTCCTAATGCCGGGGATACACTATACGCACAACCTGATGCGAAGATGTGCAACTTACACTACGTTTATGCTGCGGTATCTATGCTACCGATTTTAGATTTATATCGGAAAAAACGCGCTACACATTCTCGAGGCAACTTGTGCACGCTATTGTACGGTGCGGCCTAGACACATATGGCTTTTTGCAGTATTATTCACGTGGGTGCATACAGTGCGTCCCATGTTTCCTTAGCTTAGAATGTATAGGTTCAGCCTCGTGCACGCGTATTCATAAGTCAGTTTTTGTAGGGTTTCTTTAAATTTATCCACGTACGCATCTATGCGTGTAAGGTTTTCCGAAGCTAATTGCAATATGATGAAGTGAAACACTAAATAGCTCAAATATCTGATATATAAGTATCTATATATAGGGAGTAGAAAAAAAGCTCCGGAGGAAAAAGACCCGCGTATCTCCTAATGTACATTTATTACCCGTTCTTAGTTATTTTGAAGCAAGTTATATTAAGATAATTTAAGTTATACTGTACTGCATTTACGTACCGTAACCTAGCGAAAACAAGCCTAACTTAGCATACCATTTCTAATTAAACGTAGCCTAATGTAATTACATCCAAACCCAGCCTAATCTGAAATACATTACTTAGCTTTTTCATACCATAGTAACTGAACCTAACCTCAGCAAACTTGACCTGAACGTTCTTTATAACTGTGATTGTGAGAAAGCCAGGCCTTGCCCACCTAACGTTGCCTAATGGTTTGAATCCTTGTGTAATTGCCTAACTTCGTAAATAAGTTATTTTCATCCGGTAGGCCCAGAAAGCAAAGAGTGTAACGGGACGACTCAATGGGTCTAAAATGAAACTTAGATGTGATCGAATGTAACCAAATGACGTCACACCGACTAGCCGAATTCTTTGAGGGTCGGACCTCAGTCCTTCGTAAGCTAGGTTCTTAAACCTAACCAAAAATGAAAGCAGCGTTTTATTCTTGACGCCAGAGTAGCCATAGGAATAGTTATCGCTCAAACCTTCTGTACTTGTCGACAATCATTTTACTGTATTTTGTGCATAGGTGCAGTCAAGTAGCTGGCCACTCACAGTCATGGTCAGAAATTGAATAAATTAAGTTGAACGAACAAGGTGATATTTTTAAATATATTCTGTGAAAAGTACTGTTGCTGAATATGAAGTGTAAATAAGGCTTCACTTCGAAAAAGATAAATCAGGGACCATAGGCTACCGACCCAGATTTTGCCTCTAGTGCTGTGAAAGTTTCCACAAGCCTCCACTGCAATTTACTACCTAATACCTATTGATAATTGTTTATTGTTCAATTAGTATAGACTTATTCTCTTTGCTTATTTATATGCTTTAGGGACGACATTCGTAAGTGACGACGATTTTCAGGCGAAATTGATTAAAATACCCATAGGCTGCCCAGCCCACAGTACTGTGGGCTGAGCCACTCGACTGTGGCCCAGAAAGAGCGTTTGTCGATGTTGACGTCACTGATGACGTCACCTAAGCTCATTTAGCCTAAGCTCATCTACCCCAAGCTCACTTAATCTAAGCTCACCTACCCATATCCACAGGGTCTTGCAACCCACGTTCGCACATGGAAATGCTAGGTCAAATTTAGCTTAGCACAATAACGTTTAGCTTACTTGAATATGCTGTATACAAATTAATGAACAGAGCTCTCAAATATAGCTTCAAGAGAAAGCGCGTTTTTTTTTTTTTTCTTGTCGGTGCTATTTTCCTACCGAGGCTTTTTTTCCACTGGGGCTATTTTCGGCATACCGTCTATACATTTAGATACAGGCTATTAAATAGGTTGGGCAAGGTCTGGTTCCGCTAACAACCCAATGATGCCCGTCAATAATGTATATTCACTTAAAATATTAGCAGAACCAGGCCTAGCCCCCAAACCTGCAAACTTCTCGGCCTAACCGATGGCTTCATTTGTTGGTTAGCTATTCGTTACTTAGCGTTAATCTTTGATTAGCCTTACTTAGCGTTGCCATTATAGCGTTTATAGCAAGTTTGAAGCTAGGTAAACTTAGGGATGTACCTCTATTTGGCTAATACGACATATATATGTGTATGGCTCACAAAGTAGACGCGTAGAATTATACGTACAGAATTAGTAGATTTTTTTAGTGCTATTACCTCTACTTTTTGTATCTTTGCCCTCACTCCTGCACTAGACGTAATTAATGTGCGTCTGAAGCTCAATGATGACCCATCCTTGCACGCTACAGTTAGTAGGTTAAACTAGACATTCACTCTGAGTGCGCATACCTAACCAAGCTAGGTATTGTTACAGCAAACTTCATATATGTCATGAAACCAGTCTGCATCATCAAACTTTTGACACGTGTGTATCTTGACATCAATAACAGCCCCAGCAATTTTTTTGAATATCCATCCATAACTTTTTGAGTTATGTCCTGACAAACACTAAGACAAACATAAGTCAAACACACAAACGGGCAAACCGATCATCACCAAAAATTTGGGTGTGTCTTTTCACAATTCTAACAATTTCTGCAAATTTAATAAAGGTTCGTTCATAACTTCGTGGGTTATGTTGCTCACAAGCATAAAATCAAACATAGGGTCACACAAACAAGCGGACCAACAGATCATCACAAAAACTTGGCCATATGCTCTTCGTAACATTCCTAGAAATTCTTGCAAATTTCATGAAAATCCGTCCATAACTTTTTGAGTTATGCTGCTAAGAAAAAAAGAGACAAACAAACGAACAGTTGAACGGGTCTTCGCCAAAAGTTAAGCATCTACTCCTAACATACCAAACAATGCCTGTAAATATCGTAAAGATCCATTCGTAACTTTTTGTCCTATCTTGGTGGCAGACAAAGATACAAACAGACAGACAAACTCGACAAAAATATAACCTCCATGACGGAGGTCTCTAGGGAAGCACTCTGAGAGAGGAGACCTCAGCCATGCATCGCAATGTTAACGACAGCTTGAAAAATGTACCAGAAACCAGAATTTTTTTCCAGGTCATCGCCAAAAAATAATTTTCTCTTCCTAATGAAATATTCCTAGCAGTTTCGTACATAGCAGTTTGAGTTATGCTGCTAACAGACATACAAACAGAATAGTAGTGTTCGGGTGCTCGCTAATCATTTGTTAGCGACAATAACCATGCCAACTACACGAACACGAGCTTGTGATCATTAATCTAGGAACAAGAATAATAAAGAATATCCAGTGATAACTATATATTAGAACATTTACAAACGAAACACTGGTTACATCCCTAATGTACGTACGTGTACATGTGCCTTGGTATTAGACGGTGTGAGGGACAGGAATGAAGGGAACGTTCGAAGAACGAATAACGGAAACTCCTCTGAAATTGAAACAGACCAAAAAACGTTACAGAAAAAGGTAAAGTCGACTTTGAATGCACCCTCCCCTGGAAAACTCACACGCACTGGTTCATGCGTCAGACATAGGCCAACTGCTCCCGGACGAGTAAGTACAGCTGCAGCCGACGACGGGTCGCTAAGAACTGTGGCGCCGAAACGGAAGGTTCAAGGACCCGCCCCTTCCTACCCTAAAGTAAGTACCCCCACGATAGCTATGCGCAGCAAGCAAATTTGCTGACTCAGCTTGACAAGCACCCTTGATAAAGACCGCGCCTGGCCTGGAGATCGTTCTCCGGACACCCAGCACCACTGTGCAGCACGCAACATCAGGTACTACCGTAACACCTATAAGTGTGACAATATTTTGTAAATTGAAGTGAACCCCAAGTAAAATTTACGGCTGCCGCGACATAGCCCGGCAATTAAATTTCAGTTTTAGCTTCTGCGGCGACCCTGATTTTTGATAGGCATTGAGTACAAGAAGCCTAACGGTGCTCATCTTTGCTGGCGGTATCTCTGGACCAATGGCAACACAAGTTCAGAAACTAACTCAGTCGAGTGCGTTAAATGGTTCTCCCATTATTGTGCGAAGCCTTTTTGTTAAGCTTGGATAACTTTCTCTTTGCTGATGGTTTGTTCATTTCCTTACATCAGAGAAAAACATTCTCGGTAAAAATATAGCTCTTTACCTGGATTGGATTCGCCCATTGGCATTGACAGTAATTCCTTCTACAATTTTCCAAATATATATGTTCGTAAAGCGCTTGGATCTCCTTTGAATTGAGTACACTTGAAGTTGAGCCAGTCTTTCGTGATAGTTTAAATCTTTCATGCCTCGGAATTTGTCAGTGAACGATCTCTGGATCGTCTCGAGGCGCTCTAAGTCTTTCCGTTTGCTTGGCATCCAAAGAGGTGAACAGTATTCAATCCTTGGCAGTGTCAGTTGCTTCCATAAAGTAAGCATTGTGTCTGCCTCTCGTGAAGAGAAAGTTCGAAGCACCCATTCGCTCCAATTCTTGCCTACGGTAACAACTCGAGCAACATGATCTTCAAAAGTGGCATTATCATGTATTCTCACCCCAAGATCCCTTAAAATTTGCTTTCTCTCGATTTCGCTCCCATCTCTCGTCGTGTAGGACGTGGATTCAGTAAGGGAGTAGTTTTTTTCCGTACCGTAAAAGTTCAAATTTTGATTCGTTGAAGATCATGTTGTTAACCGATGTCCAGTGAAAGATGTTGGTTAGATCTAGTTGCACATTCCGTACGTCCGCCGTTGATTGTACCGCTGCTAATATCCGTGTGTAATCAGCGAACGATGAGGGACCGGCAAACTTGCATTGGTGCCCCATATCATTAATCATGATAAGGAAGAGTATTGGACCAAGCACGGTGCCTTGTGGGACTCCACTGAGTACCGGCTGTCGTTTAGACACTTTATTATGTATAATTATGCTTTGGGTTCGGTTTGTCAGAAAAGCTTTGATCCATCTAAGATATTTTCCACGGATGCAGATGTTGAAGAGCCGTTGGTGGAGGTAATAAACGCAGCACAACAACTTTTAACTGATATTTCTTCTAATACCAAAAAATTAGCCAATGCCTGGAGAAGCAATCCTAAGAGCAAAGATACAGTGTGGTGTGTACTATGTAGGGTGCCAGGTACATGTTTCAATAGGCGTTTAATCTCCCGATCTGCCTCGGCATAAGGGTAATCGTCAAGGTTCGTGCTCGGCTAAGGGGATCTGAAAGTATTCAAGTCAGCTGCTCAGATGTTTGGGGGGTTCTTTTAGTAGTGTTTTGGACGGCGTGAGGTTGCTTAGTGCACCATTTTAGTCTACCGGTCTCTTAATGGCAGGCAAGTAGTTTAAGTAATCGTAGAAACTAGCAGAGACCTGCGGAGGTTCTGAAGAACTGAAATGCCATTATTCAGTTATGCCTGGACCCATAACAAGGCTTGTAAGGGTGAAAATATCATATATTCCAAGTCAGAAAGCACGTCAATAACTTTTGAGCAGCAGCAGCAGCTTAAAACTGACTCCCGAGACCGTATCAATGATGCTCTATTTTCCTCTTGCGCTCCTGAAAGCGAAAAGTGGAGACGAAAAGATAATGGATCGACAGATGACCACTGGCAGAATAATGTTATATAATCCTCGGAGATACCCACAGCTGGTAGCATAGCACAAACTTACACTCCAAGAATGACTGTTACTCAGCCAAGGCCTCTTTACACGGCCTTGACTGGCCACCGAACAGACATTTTGGACACGTGGACACACACGGCACCCTAGACACACTTGCTTTCGTTCCACAGCAGCGAGCTACAAACTTACCAACTTATCGGACAGATCATCCATCGTCATTTTGTCGTCAGACTTCCCAAGTCCTAAAGAAGGTTACTCGATCACAGGAGATTCCTAACAACGGAAGCAAGACGGCAAGAATGGCCCTGTAGTCTCTGGTTCGGTGCTTGAAGTTGCATTGTGGTCAAGCTAAAGAAGAAGAAGCAACTCACCACGAAGAACACAGGCTCCAGATGGTCAGCTGGGACGTAATCTTCTGAAGAAACTTTGGTGGTTTTGCAGTGGGTTGGTTTTCTTCAGTTTGTGGCCGGATGGCAGGTGCTCAAGGACATAGTGGAGTTCCTTCAGTGTGATGGTATGAATGTTAAGCATTTAGTAGGTGATTTATTACCTCCGCCAAAACGGTTATGTTTTCGTCGAGTTTGTCTGCCAGTTTTTGTTTGTTTGTCTGCCTATTTGCCGGTCAGTTTGTTTGTCACCATGATAACTCAAAAGGTTCTGAACGGATGTCTACAAAATTTACAGGGATTGTTAGGCTTGCCAAGAGTAACAGATGATCAACTTTTGGTGACGATCCGTCCAACAACTTGTTTGTTTGTCTTTTATTCATAGTTCTATAACTCAAAAAGTTATAGACGGAGTTATATGAAACTTACAGGAGTTATTACCTCCGGTGAGGAGGTAATGTTTTTGTAGTGTTTGTATGCTCTCTGTCTGTCTGTGTTTGTTTGTCTGTTTAGATTACTCTAAAACTAATGAACGGATCTTTACGAAATTTAGAGGCATTGTTAGGCATGTGAACAGCAACAGATGATTAACTCTTGGTGAAAATCCGTTCATGTGTTTGTTTGTTTG
>LQNS02276481.1:8012863-8024218 GCA_001587735.2 Parhyale hawaiensis | reverse complement strand
CCCCCTACAGTGACTTTGGTAGCGAATGTCAAAGTATTGCCTGCGCCCAATACGGAGAAACAGGCACAAACGAAGAAAGTTATTCCATCAAGACAACAGTATTCCAAAGTCGTGCAGCACAAGTTGATGCCTGCGGCAGGTGAGGCATCTTTTTCGTTGTCTACAGCAAATTAGGAGACGATTTTAGGTCTTTTTCGTTGTCTACAGCAAAATAAGGAGACGATTTTAGGTCTTTTTCGTTGTCAATAGCAAATTAGGAAACGCTTTTAGATCATGGACAGCATGTGAATGATGGACATGGCTTTTACTGTCGTTGAAATATTTTTCTGTTTCTGAATATTATGATTGCACCAGCACTTTTGTATGTATTTATTACCTAGTTTCAACTTTTTGTCCTAATCCTTATATAATAAAACGCTTCGTGTATTGTTAATTTCGTGTCGGCTTTGAAGGAAATAGATGGGCGAAAAAAAGCCATGTTGCAGATTTTGTAAATCGGTGACCAGGTTGTAGAAGATGGCGACGGGCCGGCGGCTGCTTCTCATCCTTTTATCTGAAGACACTCCTTGCTTGAAACACTTCTTGAAATCGGAACACTATGTATGTAGCTTCTGGAGTCCTAGTTTATAACTTTTTTCTCTTAGGTCACGACGTATAAATTCGGCAGATGGTTAAATAAGCGCTCTGGAGGGGCGATTTTTCATGGGCAGAAGACAAGTATTTCCTCTAGCTTGCTGCCTTTCACTTCTTCTTCTACAGCAGTATTATTTCAGTCCAAAATGGGGTCGCTGAAGCAGATCTTGCTATTCCACGAATTTCTGTCCATTACCTTGTGCTCCCTCAGCTCCATATCACGTATATCGTCCCTCACACTATCGTCCTCTGTAGGTGCAACTTTTGTTTCATAACCCAAAATATCTAAATTTCAGTGAAGCAGATATTTGAGTTCTCAAGACCGCATCTTGGCTACGTGCTGGTCCATTAGTAGATAATAAACATATGAACTTCAAAGTATCGATGCATTTCTCTCTCACTATAATTATTTTTTTTTCACCCTCAGTTTTCCGCTGAAATATGAAATTTGGTCAGAATGGGCTGGCTCGATGGGTAGGCAAAATTATTAAAACTTCAAGGCTTGCCTTATTAACCGTTTCAATCAGAAGATTTGGTTCCCCTATTTAGCATGACGTTACAGGCGTTAGAATAAAAAATATTACATCTCCACATCGGAAAGTTTAAGGGGCACGACTAAGTTCTTTATCGTCTCAAGAACAACCAATTAACGGTCAACGCGTGAAACCCAGATCATTGGGTCAAAACCAGCGTAGTTTCAACATATCTTAAGTTCCTGGCAAGTCTAGCCTAAACGACCTTGTTTCTAGAGTCGGTAGAACGTGCACTTAATATTTATATGTGAATTTACCTCCAGGAGGCCACGACCACAAAAAGGATAAATCTTTCAGTAAAAGTTTCAATGAAAAGTCTGGTAAAGAAGGAAAGAAAGGCCATAAAAGTGAAAAGGGACGCCAAGCCTTCAACAAAGCTCACCACTCCAAGTTTGGGAAAGAAGTAAGTTAACCGTTCAGGCTCCACGGTTCAATGGAAACACATTATTTCATGGTACGATTCGCTACAGGTGGTGATAAAATTGGAAAAAATAGATTTTAGATATAATAGTAGAGCTGATTTGACTCTTTCTCATTGAAATAACTTTTTCTACATTAAGTTCCACTTAAGATGCGAATATTATAGTCCTGAAATGAAAATTTTGAACAGTCAAAAAAGGTGTACTATTTAATATAGAGCAATCATTAGAGTACCATTCTATATATGGTAAATTATGGGTTTACAAATTAAATTGCCATCCTTTCCGCTGGTTGACAGAACGTTTGCTAGAGCCTTTGGGAACTTGGGGAATGGGGTGAAGCAACTAACTTCTATTCCTTTATCTGCTAGATTATATTTTACGTCTGCTTTATAAATGAAAGGTATTCTTGATTGAATTTACTGCGATTATTCAGCTTTATTAGGTGTCGTTCTTTAATGAATTCCTTCAGAATTTTGAAATACTTAACAACCAATAGTAAAATTTTGGCTCGATGGATTAGCATGGATGAAATGAATGCGAGTCTTCATTTTAAACAAAATCCATCAACTCTGTATTATCCTAGTGATATATTAACGATAAAATTTCGCTCAACATTTTCAGTTAAGGACAATCTACCAATACTAGTCTACATCGGTAACATATTTAATTATCTCTCTTCCCTACATATAGTCAAGTGTAGTATACGAGATGTGTGGGTTAAATACATTAATTAAATTATCTGTGCTCATTTCAGTAAAGTTATAAATTCATTCGCAATCCTTACTTTATTGTGTAGATCGGTAATCTGTTCAGAAATATGCTGAAGCACTTTACGTTCTTTTTGTGGAGTACAAAAGCATCATCTCGCACTTAGGCAGATCCTGCATCTTTTATTCAAGTCCGGATTTTTTTGCTCTGTACCACAACTTCTTAATGCTTGATTTTAAAAAAATGAATTTCCTATTCCAATTCTTCAAATTTTAATTTCACGATTTATTCCTGCCTCCCTCCTGCTGGAGTTGAAACTTAACAGGAAGAGGATGCAAGGAATTGCATTAAGCTTTTTCGAGATCGTTCGAGTTCCACTTCATTAATTATTATTCCAGGGATTCTTCGGCAAGGACGGGGAATTTAGCAAAGGAAAAAAGTTCTACCGAGATTTTCATGGCCATTACAAGAAGGCTGAAAAAGCAGCGAAGGGATTCAAGAGAGGCTTCAAGAAGGAACACAGAAAAGGACATCGAGATAAGGTAAGTTTTTCTCTTGAGCTTTCATCATCGTCGTCAGGAAAGTTTGCTGAGGAAACTGCGTAGTTTCTAGCAGGAACTTACGAGAATGGGAAACATTGTGTGTAGCTCAAGATTTTTGATTAGTAAAGCTCTGCTACCAGTTTTTCTCATGTTCCTTTTTGATTATACTCAGGTGTTCATAATCAGCTGTACGCAAACCAATTGAATCACTCGTACATACGAGTATATGCATGAAAATATTGAAGCTCCGGAAAAGATGGTGGAACGATGGAGGGATGACGTCACATTTGCTAGAGATAGAACCCCGTGCGTGGCTCGTGTATACATGATTTTGTATATAAGAAGTGTCCACCGTCGATGCGATAACAGCTCCTGCGCCATTTTCCTGGGTCTCCTCACCCATAATATGTTTCTCTGAAAAGTTGAAAGCAGATTCCCTGGCAGGCAATGGTATTTTTCATTTTCATGGCAGTTTTTCAATTCTGTCTAACTTTCTAAGAACTTCAAGTGAACAAGTAAAAAAATACAAAATTTGAGAAGAACTCTGCAAATAAGTTCTTGTAATGAGTTTTATAAACAGAAAACTCGAGCTGCTGCTTCTTTCCGAATAACAAAATTTGACTGGTAAAGTGAAGAGCTTTTGGATATTTTTTCTTTTGGATTTACCGCCAACGGCATGAGTATTTGGAAACAGTGAGTTCATCCCACGCTACATGTGCGGTATTTCTGTTCTCTCGCAGAATTTTTGTCTGATTACCGAACAACTAAATGTAATATTGTCCCTTTATCGTCTGGTGCAATCTATCTCACCTTCAACAGTAGAAAATTGATACGGTAGTGTTAATCCTTTAAGAAAGGTCAACGATACAAAATAAATTCTGCAATGTTTCAAGAAAAGCCACAGTTACAAAATTATTACTATAGTGCTATTCATTTCAGGAAGGCAAAAGTTACAAGATTAGATCTGTAGTGCTAGTCTACAAGACAATTCAAAGTTTCAAAATTAATTTTCTAGTGTTATTGCTTTAGAAAAGGCCACAGTTATAAAATTATTACAGCAGTGTGTTATTCAATCAAGAAAGGCCAAAGTTAAAAAGTTAATACTGAAATGTTGTTCTTTCAAGACCGAACAAAGTTTCAAAATTAATATTGTTGTGTTGTTCATTCGAGAAAGGCTAACTTTACAGTATTATATACAAAATTAATGCTGTTGTGTTATTTCTTCAAGAGAGGTACCGTTTCAAGTTAACATTGCAGGGTTATCCCCTCAAAAAAGACCGTCTTTACAAATGAATACCTTGTGGTTTTTCCTAGGAGAGAGGCCAACATCGCAAAACTGTTACTGTTGTGTTATTTCTACGAGAAAAGCAAGGTTGAGTCACTAAACAAGGAGTTATAAATTTGCTCTTGTGATTTCTGGTATGGATGGCGGCAGTCCAAGTTTCTCCGAGCGAGTTTGAGCAAACTGATGAATATTGCATGTATTTCTCTGCATCTTTGCTGCAGAAGCTTCGCTATTTCTTTGCTGTTTTCATATGTAGAGATAAAGTCGTGCACCATAACTAGGAAGTCTACATGCACTGCTTCGTGCTGTTGATAAGTCCCTCTAGGGTCAATGAGCGTGCACGGTTGCAGCCGATCATAGATAAACTGAGCTATGGCGTCAAAGAAGGGAGGATCCTTACAACTACACCCCCTTCCAACCGTCCCCATATTACTGAGCAGACCAGTGCTTCCCTAGTGGACTGCGAAAGTGAAAGAAATGCTGACGCTGCACTACCCCATATGAAGACTCTTTTTCTTAAGCTCAAGAGTAGAACTGTCAAGATCATGTCAATGAGTGAATGAGCAATATTTACTCCATGACCAGCGTTTTTTTTTTCAAAGTTTTTTCCATTTGTCCATTCTTTTCATGCAGCATACGTTCAATTTGCTCATTTGCTAGTTAACAGTAGTAGTTTTCTCAGTATTCGCATAAAGCTCATCATTTACTGAAGAAAGAAAAAGATACTTTCTACTCAGTTGATGGACTCGCACTTATGCAGAGTCCTTTCATTATTTATGATTCAGGAAGCTCAATTTCTCTAATGGTTTTGCATCTTGTGAATACTATGAGATCTACGTTAATACGGAAATCATTAACTCGGGCTCCAGTCTATCACCTATCCTGGATTCTGTGATAAATGATTTCTCTTGGTCGTCAAAATGCTGATAACATGCATGGAAACAGCTTAGAGAGAAACGAACTCTACAAATAATCAGAGACTGGCACTGTCTTAGGATAGCAATTCGTTATTTCTAGCTTTCCTAGTCACTCCTTTATTTTTCTGAGGCTCTGCGGTAAGATTATATTACCCATTTATTGTAGGTTTTATGGCAAGCGATGAAGAGGTCATTTACATCATGAATATATTAATTTATATATTTTTTCTGCAGGGTAGCAAGGCACTAGTTTTGCATTACTGTATTAATTTATTGAAATTATTGATTTTGTCGTTTAGTGAAAAGGGACTCAAGTCGTGGCTCAAAATTGTCGGCCCATGGGCAACCAAAAGCCTATGGGCCGCAAACCTTAAAGGAAAGGCTTGAAGTGTCCAGAGTGACAGAAAAAATTGGCCTCAGATCGATCTAGTCCTTCTGCTGCGAGCTTTGACAATTAACTAATAGATATATGAATTACTACAAAATATACAAACACCGATTAGTGCTGCTCACGATGTTACGACGTGTGTACTTTCGAACGTGTTTTGCACTTTTTATTGAAACAAAATTGCTTTACAATTCATCTCTTACTATTGGAAAAACATGTATAAGCTTTAATACGGTCTTGTTAGCTGACTGACTTCTATGTTCATTTCTTCTTCTTCTTCTTCTTTCTGCTCTAATCGGCTTCGGTTTGTTTGCGGAGGAAGAAATACCGGTTGATGAACAATCGCTGTTAGTGGAAATACGAATACAAGTTTCACTCCATTCTTTGCCTCAACTCTAATAGTTCTAATAGCTTTTTTTATACCGAGCAAGCGTTTTTCTTTTTCCAGTATTTTGCCAAAAAATCTTACCAATACTGTTCGGATGACTACGTCTTAAAATACGCTATTTGTACTTTTTGTTCCTGATACATATGAAGATTCTTCTCATATTTCCAGGCATATTCAATTGCTAAACATTATTATAATAATATTGTGCTCGTTGCTGTCTGTATTCTTCCTGATAAAGTGTTCTCGTTTTTCAGACGTATGCCAACAAGAAACATCAACAGGCTTTTGGATTTAAGAAGAAATTTGATGACGAAAAGGCATTCAGACAACACTTCGCCAAAGGAGGCCTGTTTGGCGGAAAAAACTCCTTCGGTAGCGGCAAATCATACAAATTTGGCAGCTACTAACTCTATTCATAGTTATCAAAAATAGCAAATACTATATTTGCATATTCTCTGAGTGGTGGCTAAACCAGGAGAATACTATTAATACATTTGAACGTGTTCTTTCCTGTTTGTGGCTGTTGTGTCTCATGATTAATGAATTGTACCAACTGAAAGCAAATTATAAGGAACCAACTATTTCTCTGTACCTAAAGGGTGTCATTTACACGTTATTTAAGTATATAAATTAGGAATTTACAATCCATATTTGGGTAATAACTGTAGGACCAATTTGTCGAGTACGGTAACTCATAGGACTTATTTTGTAATTTTCATTTATATTTGCCTTATTTTACCCATGTTGCATTAGCCCTATTTTCGAATTCTCCAAAGTCCCAGTGTTTAACTTTGGCGCTCAATTATAAGCAGTGTTACGGAATTATAATGGATTCTTCTTCCTAATGATCTTATCAGTGAAGCGTGACTCCCTCACGCATATATAATTCAGCTTTAAAGTATCATTAGTGTGGCAGATGCATACATTAGGGCACAAAGAAATATATTAATTACGTGTATCAAAAACTAGCTATTTGTCCTGAATTGTGTTGAGGAAAAAGTATGCTCAAGCATTTAAAAACATGTCATTTGTTTAATGCCTTCCAATTTTCAATCTCGCCATACTACTACTGTTGACGATGATAATTTAATAATAATAAATATATTGGTAATAATAACAACAACAATAATAATAGTTGTAATATAATATAATATATAAAACTTTTTTGAAATAAAGTAGTTCAAGTTGAAATGGAGAAATCTTTTACGTATCGTTGTTCACCCAAGAAAAGGAAAAGCTGTACAATTACGATTCAGTATAAGCATAAAATATTCAATTCAAATTCGCTTTTGTTTTATCGGAAACTTTTAAAAGACTTAACGCTAGCAAGACAGGCTAGATAGCGAGTTCTTTCTTTGTTCCTTTCCGGCTCTTCCTGGTCTACATAATGCTAAATTTCATTATCAGTATGGATAGAACCTACCACGCTGCACTATACTATTCAGAGCTTCTGGCCTCACGGTCTCCCGTAGGCATCAATACATTTGAAAGACGCAGTTTTATCTACGCAATTCAAAGCAATACACATTTTTATTTCGCAGCAGATAAAATCAATTTCTGTGAAATTTATTTGAACTTTCAGTTAAATTACTTCTTTGAGAGACACTGTCAGCTTTTCGTGACGCTGATGAAACGCTAAAATGTCAAAAGAAACAGGCAGTCTGGCTGAGACTATTTTTAACGATCAGGTAGTAACGTGGACGGAGGAGGTCATATATATGTGATATGGATTGAATTTTCTAAAAAATTTAGCCAGTCTTAAAATCGAAATGTTAAAAAAGTTTAAAAAGCTGAACTTTTGTATTCGTGTGTTCTTTTCTTCAGAAGATTGAACATTTTCATACTTATTATAAAAATATAAAAATTGATGTTAGCAGCTTTCTTGCATCAACGTTTTAATGTCGACAGCAGCCGTGAGGTATTTTTGAGCCAAGATATAAAAGTAACCTATTTTAGTGATCATGTCGATGTATTGTACCAAATCTCGTATTCCTTAAAACTGCAAAACCATTTTTTAATGAAATAAATGTTTAGCAATTAATGAAAATAAAGTGAATTGGATAATTTCAGGAGTTACTTGAACCATTCTGCACATTTCTTTATTTTTGCCAGCAATCCATATTCTCTTATTTTTGTTGGGTAGAGTAGAGCTTGTTTCCCTGTTTTATTACTAAGTTTTCAAAGTTAATAAATATACCATACTGAACTTGGACTTTTATTTGAGGACTGATTGAAAATGCACGATAAGCTTTTAAGTGATTCGTTCTCAAGAACAACAAAAAGCGCCTGATAAGTGAAAGAAGAAAATACTGCCAAAGATGGCCGCTATAGAAATCCAATTCATAACAATCTTCAATACGGCGTACGTCATTACTGGATTTATTACTTGATAGGTTAATGTACCGATGTTTCTCATACCTATTAACAGCAGAAAACATTTTATTTCGTAGGATTTTAGATCCACAAAGAGGAAAAAGAAGTAACCCCTTTCATAGAGAAAGTACAGTACTTGTATGATTATAATTAGAGGCATGATGTACCTCTGCACTCACGCTTAATGTGCCTCTCTTTCATTTCTTGTGAGATTAACGGACTTATTGCACTTGTAAAATACCGTCTTAGTTAACAATTAGCTGCATCGTATATGACCATCCTACACCTGCAAAATAACACTGCGTTCTGTTTCAAGGTGCACACAGTCGGTGTTGAATATACTGAACTAGGAGTTCCAAGTACCGTAGACTTTTCCCCAGTTTACAAGAAAAATTTTATAAGGGAAACTTTTGTATTTTATATTATCCGTTAAATTATCTATAATGTGTGATACGATTGACAGCGAGCCATATTTATAAAAATTGCTAATGGATCATTGTTTTACATTGATGTATTTTATGGGTAGGACTCTACTTTACGTCTGTTAAGGGGCAAAAAGTAAAAATATGAATAATGTTTGAAATAAATATACATGTTCATACATATATAATTTAATGTTGATAAACTAAATGAAAAAAAAATAAATAAATGGGTACAATATATATATGTATATATATATTCATAATTGATAGTGTATCTTGGTTGATTATTATTATTATTAAATCACACCAGACTGGCGACGTAGGAAAGGAGAAACTCAATGAGGTTAACAAACCCCCACGCAACCATCCCAGCGGGTGGAGAAACCAAAAGAATTAAAAAAAATGAAGATCCGAGATCACAGAATAGCTCTGAGTGTAGATCGTTTAAAGCTGCCAATACCAGCACCAGCAAAGACAGAGCCATCAAGACCATTCCAAACATCCACACACGATGGAAAAAACGAACGGGAACACTGGCCCTTAATTATTATGGCATCGTAACGGTTCCGAGGCAAACTCATGAAGAGCACCAGTCTGCCGAGTATACCTCACCGAACAAATGGATCGGGAAGAAACTCAGAGAGTGGGTGACTGGGGCCGTCATAGATAATAATAATAAGAAGAAGAATATTGAATGTTCGAACATTGTGAAAGAATAATGATTGAGAATAATCCGGTAATTATTTCTCGTGAACAATCCAGTTGATTGTTTTCGTTCCAATGCCTGATTGCACATTAGCAGATGTTTGGTTGGAAACCTAATTCTAAGAATAAAAAGAAACACAAAGGTAGCGATTAAATGCATCTATTTAGAGCATTCAGACCAGACTGGTTTCGAATATACTTTCATTATCAATGAATGCGTCTGAAAATAAAGAAAAATATTGCCGTAAAATATTATCTATCGTTAAGAAAATTCTTATTTGTCAACAATACATAAGAAAAGAAAGCGGTGTACAGACGTAAGATCAAAACAAACCTAACTAACAAGGAATATCTACTGTAGAAATATGATATACAATGAAGACGAAACGGTAGGAAGCAGAAATTATTGAGTGACCAGACGGCCGTGCCTTTGTACACTCAATAATTTCTGCTTCATACCGTTTCGTCTTCATTGTATATCATATTTCTACAGTAGATATTCCTTGTTAGTTAGGTTTGTTTTGATCTTACGTCCGTACACCGCTTTCTTTTCTTATGTATTGTTGACACATAAGAGTTTTCTGAACGATAGATAATATTTTACGGCAATATTTTTCTTTATTTTCAGCCGTATTCATTGATAATGAAAGTATATTCGAAACCAGTCTGGTCTGAATGCTCTAAATAGATGCATTTAATCGCTACCTTTGTGTTTCTTTTTATTCTCACATTAGCAGAAGATAATGTTTAAAGATATGAAATGGGATTTATAGCACATGACAGAATTGTGACTACGAATTGTAAAAAATGCACACAAATTGAACATGTCTCCAAGGGGCGAGCAATTCCCCACCCTACCTAAAATAATATACTTGGAGATTGAATTTTTCAGCCTGCAAGAAGGTTCAAAGGAAACACACGTAAAAATCTTTCAATATACTAAAAAAGGACATAGAAATTTTGTGCAAATGAGTTCGCGCCAAAACATATAAATGAAATCAAATAAAGGTAGACAAACAATTGAGTTAGTTTTTTATTCGTCAGACTTACCGGTCGTACCGGTCCAAAACTTACACTCTGAGTGGTCTATTCTCCATTTTGGATTTTTTTTTTTCAGGCACCAAGTAAAAATTAATTTGACTTCAGACGGCTGCTCAATGAATACTATGAAGTTGGACCGAGTTTCTGATGATATCCAGCGTTATCGGTTAGCGATTAACCTCTGAAGCTCAATTCAAACCAAGAAGTAGAATTATCAAGATTGAAATTTACGACAGGCTGAAGCTAATCGAATATGATTATCTTGATTCAACAACACAGTGGAATATTTTGTTTACGTACGACAAGTCTACCTCGATTGTTAAAGTGAAATAATTGAGTAATAAAATAATTAACATCAAAAATATTTAATTTCTGATCAGAAGCTTGCCTGGAGATTCTCTAAAACTTCGTAAACTTATTGAAAACAGCACTTTATAAAAAAAAACGGACTATTATAGTACCTGGAAGTTAAGGGGAACTTGAGTCATGTACTGAACAACATCTACGAAAGATCGCTTAAGGGCTTCTTTGAAGTTACGATCTGGTCAACAAAATTTTAGCATAAAACTACGCTTAGGTGACACTTTTATCGCACGGTCTAATGAGCGTCAAGAACATTGTACTTTTTGTTTTTGTTCTTTGAGTGTTTGATGATCTAAACTTGTAAGGGAAGGCTTAAAGACCTTAAGGAAATATTGTGCACA
Source organism: Parhyale hawaiensis (assembly GCA_001587735.2). Lineage (NCBI taxonomy): Eukaryota > Metazoa > Arthropoda > Malacostraca > Amphipoda > Hyalidae > Parhyale > Parhyale hawaiensis. Next base: position 8,013,157 of record LQNS02276481.1, on the reverse strand, counting down.
AAATCTTGTCTCCTTGATCACATACAGCAGGGATCCCATTATCCAAACTCTCGAGCTCCGTTGACAAAACCGTCGTCGGCTTGATTACAGCCTCGGTAGCAACACAAAAATATCTATGATAGAAGTTATAGAACGATGCAAGCAGCCTTCCTAATTAATATTAACTCTTTCTTTCATACCTTACCTTGAGTACCTTGAGAGTCTTCGGAAGAAGTCCAGGTGACGTTGTTCACGTCACCCCACGTGTGTGGAGTCACTCTGCTGGGTGTCTTCTGTGGTGCCGCAGTTTGCGAC
>LQNS02276481.1:7995654-8006869 GCA_001587735.2 Parhyale hawaiensis | reverse complement strand
ATCAGATTTTGGAGTTTATGCAAAGAAAATTATGGTTTCAGAGCCAATTTGAATTTTTGCTACCGTTGGCTCACTTGGCGGAGGTATGCGCTCTCAGAGTGCTCTAGTTTATATATGAAACTTGCAGGATTGTTGGAAATTTTATGAAAAACAACAGACCAAGTTTTTGTGTTGATCTGTCAGTCCGTTTGTTTGTATGTACAGTATGTATGTTTGTTTTTGTGTTTGTCAGTAACAAAGTTTAAATACATATGAATGAATTGTAATGAAATTTTCATGAATTGTTAGAAATGCTCGAGGCACAAATGATCAAACTTTGCTGATGATCCGTTGAGCCCTTTGTGTTCTTGAGAATCTGTTCGTCTTGGGGGATTGTCTGAACATAACTCAAAGAGCTATATACAAATCTCCAAAAAATTACAGCAATTTTTGTTCAAGTTACGAAATACAAATAAAAAATTTTGGTGATTATAAAAAAGAAATTCTGCTTTCAGAGCAAAATTTGGATTTTCGTTAGCATTGCCTTGCTTGGCGGAGGTAAGCGATGTCAGAATGTTCTCAAGTTAAAATTATTTAACCGAAAATAATTTGTATGCTCCACCATTTGTAGAAATTAGAGACCTTGGCAACGCAGCTCTCCCAACAATTTTTTTTTTGCATTTTTTTTTTTTTTTGCTGACAAGCTGAACGAGCTGTCTACTTATTCCAAAATTCAAACAGCATATTAACTTGAAAACTGGTAACAAGCCTCAGCCGATTTCAGCTAAAATCTTTTACGTCCACACTCAGGTTGTTTCTGTGTAAGATTTTAACTGATATATGCAACATACTCATTTCTGTCGATCAACAAGCTTTGTTTCACGTAATTCCATTTTTCAAAATATTTAAACTTGCTGCCAACCCTTTTTTGCAAACAGTAATTTGGCTCGATCAATTCCTATTGTAACTGTTCATTACCCTTTTACTGTGAGTCGAAATGATTCATTTCTGACTATGAACTATACGGAGCAAAAATAAAAACATAATAATATAGATTAGTGTGCATTTATCTTGACTAGCTAGGACATGTAGAATTTTCAAAGAACATGAATGCTGTTTTTATATAAGGCTGTCCAACAGAATTTTAGACTACTTGAGGGGCTATAGCTTTCGGTTTTAGCTTTTAGGGCGGCCACGAATGCTGCTGGAGAACTTAGATCACTCTCTTGAAAAATCACCTTCGAAGTGAATACTTGAAAAGAAGTTCAAAAGAGTTGAACCATGTACATGTATACTATGTAAAGCAATATTAACTCAAAATTTGTTTGAATTTGAGAAATTTATTATCAATATTAGGATATACTCTTGGAGGAAAGTGCATATAGCACAAGTCGAATCTCGGGGAAGATGGTAAAACAGAGCAGCAGAGAGAAGTCCAACTTAATAAGATAAACACAAAGCATGAATCTGCATTACTCAAAAGAGGAGTAGTATGATTGGAAGATCTATTTTATTTGACTGTCGAAAGGTTATAAACAACCGTTTGAATATTATTCGTTGGAATCCATTACAGTTAAATTCATTACCGAAGGTGCAAGAACTTTCAAAACAGCAACAACGCGCTACCTTTAGTAGGCAAAGTTGATAATAATGTCTGGAGCGACCGTAAGTTGCGCGTAAGCTTCAAGAGTTAACAAAACATGTTGATGCTTCCAGTCTGGAGCGTGAGCAGACCTCGCCCTAGGGCGTTGACCATCATGTGCCAGCGGTGGCACATGCGAATTCAAGCTCTGCTACGTCAGCGTGACACTTCCTTTTCGGAAATTCTTGACCATTTCACTGCAGCAACGCGAGCATTTCCTCTACAGGGCGTGTACTCATGGTGCAGACTGTATATAAGATCAGCAGGTTGGGAGTACGATCAGTGTGGGTAGTCTGACCACTCTCCAGCAGTTGTGGACTCCGAGTGCCTCGGCCGAAAATTTCTTTTTTTGGAATTTTGAACAAAAATAACACTTGCGATGTTGAAGGTAAGGTGTGTGACAGGTTATGATGAGATTATTGATTTCATTTTTATTTTAAATCCAAGTGGCTCAGACTAACATTTAACGTTTCTGTTCCTTTGTAATGATGTAGATATATATATATATATATATACAATAAATCACATCTACTTCGTCGAAGGTTTTTGCACGGAATAATATTCTGAATTCTAGTTATATTCTAATGTTTTCATAACTTGAGGAGGTCATCTTTTTTGCAATTCTAAATGTAAAATAAAATTTACGATTTCAAAAATTGGTATATATATTACTTATATCTAGAGTATTTACGGTAGTATACACACGTAGGTTTATTATATATCGAACAGTGAATCTGCAGACGCAATCAGAAAGTAAACATGTTACATCTAACCGACTTAGATTTCAAGAAACTGGTGTGGTTAGTAATGCAGGACAGCTTACTGGTGTTATATTGCATAACTTCTATAGAGCAAGTTAAACAAATGTGGCAGGTGACAGCCTTTCAATATTTGTAATTTGGTTATTATTTGCTCCATCTGGTGTACGTTCTTATGAGTCGATGATGTCGTGGTAGATGCTGTCGGAATTTAGTGTTATGTGGAAATGGAAGAGTTAAATTGAACCATGCCTTCTGGGTTAGAACTATTTTCAGTGCTGCAGTGAGAAATAATAGTGCAGGATTAGTAAAATAAGTTGACAAACATGACTTTCATAAGTTTGTGACATTAGGAACATGAGTTTTAATTTTGTAAGCATGAATTTGCTAGCTTGCAAACTTGAATATTCAATTCTGCAAAGAAAACCTTATAGGAGTATGAGTTATAGCCATGAGTTTCACGAAAACTATTCTTTTAGATACCGAGAGTTCTTATCAGTAAAAAAAACACGATGAAAATGAAAGTTTAACTTAACAACATTCCTTCTCTCCGCCAAAAACTTTCTAGCAAGTTAGTATAGGAATTAGACATGCACCCTGTTAAATAAAGTTTTAAACGCTATTCCTTTTGGGTATCAGTTATTTGATAAACATGCAAAAAAAAAAAAAAACAAGCAAATATATCATATACAGAACATGAACAATCCTGCAAAAGTGCTCACAACTGTATGTTGCCACACTGCTGGTGGCATGCTGGTAGTTGGAAAAACATTAACATGTAATATCATTCGCAGCTCACAGTTGCCACACTGCTGGTGGCATGCTCGTTAGCTCAAATGGCAACAGCGCAGGTGGACATGGCAACAAAGGACTCTGCCATTGTCCCCAAAGAAGAAACAAGCAGAGACTTGCAGGCTGAAGGCAGCGGAGTGAAGGTGGTCAAGACGTACGACCTGCAAACGGCAGAAACCAGTAAGTTCTTTTCAAATTTAACTACGTTGCTTATAAAAACAGCATTGTCCTCCCTATAACGTCTCTTTAATTAACATTATAAGCACCCGGTTATCTTATCATCGACCTTCCAAATTATGATGGTCCTAAGACGTATTATGACAGTTTTAGTTCAGTAGCAACTAAAAGGAAACTTCATCAGCCAAGACAAGACCTTTAAGTAAAAATAAGGTCAACTAAGAGCTTAATGAAACTGCTGTTGTTAATATTACTGTTCGTTAAAAACTCTTTTGTTTTGAACGGCATAAAGGCGGGGCGCTACAAGTTTAATACTTGTGTTCTAGATCATAGATATCACTAGGTTGTGGAAGCTATTGAAAGCTGCAGAACACCCAAGTATGTAAATAGATTGGTTAGGACTAACACTGTCGGAAACTATTCTATTCCACTTGTTGACATTCAACGCATATGCATGTTTTAGGTTCCCAGTTCTTGCTGCAAAATCCAGTAAGTTGGAAAATTATGTAAACCGTTAGGAAAAAGAAAATTTTTTGTATCAACTCTAAGAGCACGTTCGGCTGGGTGCCGAAATTAAATATTAGGGACTTCGCTTACCCAAAATTTGAGATAGCCTTTTTGGCTTTGCCATTTTCTCTTGTGTTTCATGTGTTCAGAAACAACGCGATTTCGATGAGCGGTTAAAAACACCAAGTTACGAAACAAGATTGAAGTTCTGAAAGTCTCAATCGCAACTGATTCAGGATCGATACTTAATTTAGAAGGTCAAAGCCAGCGCATCAGTCTGAAGTCTTGAACAGGAAAGCCTCGAAGGCTTAATTTTGGGGAGCAGTCGAACATGCCCTTAATCTAAGATTCTTAATTTAGTATTTTTTAACTGATGGTATCCTCCGATACCATTATCGATATTTGTTCCTTTGTTTCTTCTCGAGTATGTCGAAAGCATTGTCGATAGTCAATGGAAAATTTTTTATGACATTTTAGAGTTAAAATAAAGAACAGTTTTACCATAAAATAAAGAGGTTTTTGCTAGGAGATAATGAAAACTGACACAAGAAGAGAGTTTTGTAGGAAAAGGATTAAGCTTTCATACGCATAGCTTCTTTATTATTATCAGTAAAGCTACAGACGGGGGCGGCCATTGACAGCTAATAAAACTCAAGTGAAGCATATGAAATCCAAGGACGCCACGGCCCTGCTAAGAAGCATTACTAAAAAAATAAAAAGTAAGGCAACATTTGCGGCCCCATGAACTTGTAAAATAATTCAGCTTATTAAATTCACAATAACCGTGAATTTTTCATCACTTGGCGTGCATACCGCAACATAACAAACTTTTTTACAATATAACAAACTTTTTTACAATATAAGAAACTTTTTTTACAATATAACAAACTTTTTACAAAATAACAAAGTTTTTACAATATAGCAAACTTTTTACAATATAGCAAACATTTTTACAATATAGCAAACTTTTTTACAATATAACAAACATTTTTCAAAAACACACCTCGTGATATCGCAGGCAACCGATGTACGGAAGCAATCAGAAAACACCCTTAGAAACGTGGCTTCTTTTGGGAATATTATTGTGTCCAATGCTCAATAGGATAGAGACTGTATCCTTGATTATAACGATCTTTACCTAGAAGGCTATATGGCCACTCTTTCCGTCAAAAAATCGGATGATCGGCAGACCGGCCATCTTCGGTAATAAACCTCAACCTCAAAATTAACTTGGTCTTTTCTGTATCTATAGAGCTTGGAGACTCATCACTTGGGTACTAAAACACAAAATGAGTTGGTAGTTCTAAAGCGTTATGTTGGATAGGATTATTACACATGTGTGGATACACATACCTACTATGTAATACTAAACATGCAATACAGTTTTAAATGTTTGTCAAACTTTTCCGGTAATATGACTAACCTTATGAAAGTTTGTTTATTTTCAGCAAAACTTAAGTAATAAAATTGTTTAATACAAATAGTTCACATTTTTTGGGTCGCCAACGTCCAGCTTACACATTGAGTCTTCGACTACGCTTCAAATAGTACTGCTACTATTCCTCCGAAAAAGTATTGCTAACTTAGGCATTTAAGTACCAAAGCTATTAGATGGCAACTATTTCATTTCACTGGCTAAAGTTATTGACCATATTGCAGGTTACTATCACCCACACGACCATCACGGCCATCATGGTTACTCCAACGACCACTACGATGACTACCACAACAACCACGGTTACAAGAGTAGCAAAGGTTACAAGGGTATCGATGGTCACCATGGTCACAACTACGGTAGTTATGGTAAAGGGCAAGACCTGGTGAGTGTTGCTCTCTTCACACTTTTCATTGAGATTACTATAATCTGACCATTTTATAAAGGTAGTTCGGTCGTGGTAAAATTCATCTATACTGCGGTGTCAATCTGTGGGTATTTCTGAGATTTCTCTATACGTATACAGGTAGTGGGCGGAGCTAAGATACTATGGGCCGAACAAAATCTCAGAAATACCCACAGAATTAGCAACGCTATCGAAGAATTTGACCACGGCCGAACTGCCTTGATAAAATGGTCAGATTATATAGTGACGTGTGGCGTCATTCAATGACTTCCGAAGATAAGTTCCTGGATAAAATCCCGTTTTATTTGTTGTTATCTACTTTTCAACAAATGTTGAAAACGAACCTTTAACATAACATTCTGCCTTAAGTGTGAACATGTATACAAACGGCACTTTCCGTAGCAATGATGCTATCTGTTCACTTTCTATGAAGAACTATGGACGTTATTTGGAGGCCTTACACATGAACCCTGCTTCAAAGTATACACTAAACAACAAATTGCCCTTACAGTTTTACCATCCACATTATATAGTCATTTCCAGTGTACACCTTTTACTTCTTATAACCAGATATATATATATATTTTTACATATATTTAAATATTTATATCTTTTCGTGCATGCTTTATGTCAGTAGATCCAAGCCTTTCCTGTGTCTGGTAGTCCTAGAAAACTTATAGTATGTTCCCACATCCCCTAGAAGTAAATAAATTGTGTGATGATAAAGTAATGAAATTTAAGTGAATTTATGCAACATATTTATTAATGGTAATCTTTCTAACTTCTATAATTGATTATATCGTACTCCCTAAAAGATAGTCTCACAACCAAAGGGGTTGCCTGCACCTCTGGTTGGGAACCTCTGTTCTATGTGGATAAGTTCGAGAATAATTCGAGCCTTGAAAACGACGCTATAGGTATTCAGAGTGCGGGGTAGCAATCATATAAACCTCTAGTATGGCCCATTAATTACCACGAACCTGAACTCTTCACCTTGAATCTGTTCGTTTACGTTGAAGGTGACTAAAGAGATAACACTTGACTATGCTCAAAAAATAACACTTGACTTAGCACATCCAAGCATACAAACAGAAAATTATTTTTTGGAAGGAACCTAAAAAGTGTAGATAACAGCGAAGACAACGGGGATTTTGCTTTAATGCTAATTTTCTGTCGTCATTTAATGACTCCTCGAATCACTAGTAAATAAATAGATAATCTAGAACGCTTCGTTGGCGAGAGACCATCGCTCGCGATTGAAGAAAGAGAGGCTGGGGGCTTAAAGTGCTGAGTTAGAAGTTTTAGGATTTTTCACTTCTAGGTCAACCCACTTAACTGCCTGCAAAAGATATGATGATGACTCAATTCCTTCTGGCAGTTTTTCGACGGCAAAATATACTGTATATATTATATAGACACATATAGAACGAAAACATTATTACCTCTCTCATTTCGTTCGTGTGGACAATATATAAATACACATCGTGAGCTATTATATGCGCTTAATGAGAGCTGTTGTAAACGAGGCCTATATATAATAAGTGTGTTTAGTATATGGATAATTTCAATAGATATAATAGATAGATGATAGCTGGATGATTTCGGAAAAAATCCATGTCATGCTATGCACGCCACCTGAAGTGTGCGGAAGTGTCAGTGATCTGCTCACAGATGTAGTTAGCTTCCCAAGCAAAATTTGCGGCCGCCTTAGAAGTTAATAGAGCTGCGAAAAATTCTGTATGGGTTGTGACCAAACTGAGAACCAATAGCAAGTGGTTTCCACAATGCACGCTTAGATCTTCGTTATCTCATACTACTTATGAAGAAATTTAGTGAATTTCACTGTAATCCCATCATCGTACATTCCCTATTATGGATATTCATTCTGAGAGAGGACGGGTGTGTCAATATGCAATAGTGTTATTGCTCTGGACTAACACCTCTATGCACTGCTTGCCACTAATAGCATCTTTAGATGTCTGCATGAATATTTTTGTTTAAAGACAATTATGTTGCTTTCCTTGTCTAAATTGGAAGTGGTTTTAAGAACAAATTCAAAAGTTGGTCCTATATGCTTTGTTTTAATTCAAAATGCTGTTGTAAGCTGTTGAAACTTGGAAGAAATATGTTCTATGTCCGAACGAAAATGCCTGTTTGGTAAAGCATCAATATAGTACGGTATCTGAAAAGTGGGAGAGTAGCCAAGTTTGGCTTGGCAAAACCATTACTTTTTAAAATTTACAATACTTTCAGATGTAAAAAGTAATGTAAATTTCAATTTAAAAATTAACTATCGTCTTAAACTGGCATGTTTTGTCTTCACGCACTTGATCCAGCGGTAAATAATCCCGTTGTGCCAAGACGATACTAACTGAACATTCAAAGCCGTGATTATAACATCAGAGAGTTAAAGTCAACGCTTTGGTTGAAGTGAAAGTGTCACCCATTGGCTCGTCGAAGGCGATTTTAACTAATTCCACATTAACTGACGTAAGTGGAAATCCAGATAGGAGAGTTGTCGTCGCCACTTTGACTCGTGCTGCAGATTTGTAAAGGGACCCGATTTCATTCTAAGCCAGCCTGACATTTTTTGTCAAGTCAAGCCTATTGAGTTTATTTCTCCAACTCGTTGATCATATCTATTACCTACTGAAATACAAAATCAACTTTCTCGTAGGAAATGCGCAATCCGACAAAAAATAAATTTAAATCGGTGTCTCAATAGCTCAGTACGGTAATAATCGTCGATTGCATAAGCAAATAAAAATAGCAGGTATAACATTCTGAAAGCCTTTTTCGGCATTGTAACTTAGAAGAAAGCCCGTCCTTGNTGGTTCAAGCTCCTGCTCTAGCATCGTTCTGAAGCTTAGAGCCTTAGACCATTCTGAGCTGCAGGCCTAACACGCACGTAATAATTAAACTATTATTATAAGCAACTAATCATCAGCAAATAGAGCTGGCATCGACTGCATAATATGTCAATGAATAAAAAAGTTTATCTATGCCGAATATAGTTGTATCTTTCGCTGAACACAGTCGATTTTGGTTGTGAATGTTTTTTTTACGGTTCACTATGGTAGATCATGGTTGTGCAGCTAAAACCTTAATAGTTGTAATTGGGTATTTATGGTTGGGAATTATGGTCGAAGGTTGTGACATATCTCTACCAAACTGCACCCCATAAATGGTTGAATATGGAGGATATTTCGATCATAAACAACCAAAGTCTCGACCATAATCATAGTTGTTCTACTACCATAAGTTGTTCTACCATAATTTCCGACTGGAAGTAGCACTGGTTAAAAAAATGTTTTGAGCACACGCATCCTTACCGATGTAACAGCTTCACCTGTACCTAAGTATATAGGTACGAACATGAGAGGGATAGTAAGCAGAAACCCATGGTATATCTGTCTAGATGAAGTACCTTGTATACGCTTTAGGAAAATACAAATAAAAGCTTACTAATAACAGAATTACTGAAGCCTGAAAGTCTTGTCTATTCCTAGGGCTTCAAGAACGTGTACCACAAAGAAGAACATGGATTCTCAAAAGTTTTCGAAGACGATGCTGGCAAGAACCAGTACCATTCCGTGTACGATGATGGCGACAAGTACCACAAGTCCCACAAAGCAGGGGGCTTCAAAGGAGGAAACTTCATTGTAAGTTAATGATAAATTTTGTTTATAATTTTATTCTTTTTATTTTGATAGCATATTATCTACTTCATGGTTATTTTCATGGGCTTTTACTTCTCATGGCGTGCTTTCCAAATTTTGTGTTTTTATTCGTTTAGTTTTAGACATTTTTCATTATTTGAGTTTCGTTATATATTCCCCATTTGTATCTTGACCTAATTTCCATGCTTCATTTTATCCACAAATCACTTTTACCACCAGTTCCTCATATCCTACATTTTATCTCTTTTTTTTTCTTGTCTTCATTAAACTTTGCTTACCTTTCTGGATACTTCATTTAGATATTTGAAAATATTTATTATTATTTAGTCTCATTTTCTATAATTATTACGAAATTGAGATCTGTAAAGTAATAGCGGAACATTTATTTTTTATATTTTTGTTGTTGTTGTTGTTGTACTATAATTTTAGAATGCAGTGTGCGTTGTTAATGACGGTCATCACGATTAGATACTATTAAGTTAGTGCTAAAGAAAGTAGTACAAGTCGTGGGATGACGGCATTCGTTACCTATAAAAGAAAAGTCGTTGACTCCAAGTGCTTCTCAAAACCTGCCACTAATACTGAAGGTGCCAAAATTAGACTGCACATGCAAAAAAAATCCTGTACCTATGCAAATTTTGATACAGCATAAGCCATTTTTTCAAACTGCTCGTGCTATTTCATCTCGACTTCAAATATTGGCGGCGCCAATATTATCCTCGCAAAACTTTACTATCCTAGTTTCCCATTTTGCCTAGTGTTAGATGCAAAAATTTGTATCTGTTTTTCGAGGCGAAGAGCCTTTTTGCATTAATGGATAATATTGCCATACGAATCGTGGCCTCCAATAATCCTTCGACAGGTGAAGCTGTTGATTGATACCGTCAAAGTAGGGGCCAATCTGTAATGCAATGTAATTGATTTTTTCAACTAATGCGCTTTTCGAGTGTGTATTGCAGAAACGGATAGACAAATAAATAAAGAAACCAGGGCACTCTGAGAGCGCATACCTCTGCCACGCAAGGCAACGGTAATAAAAAATTCAAATTGGTGCTGAAACTATGATTTCTTTGTATAACACCAAAATCTAATCATTTGTGCCTTCTTACAGTTATAACAGTATCTGTAATTTTCTGGAAGATCCATTCATAACTTTTTGAGTTATGCTGCTAACAAACATTCTGATAAACATTAGTCAAAGACACGAACAGACCAACTGATGATCACCAAAATTTAATCATCTATGCCTTTCAATATCACCAACAATTTTTGTTAATTTCATACAGATCCGTTCTTAACCTTTTGAGCAATGTTACTAACAAATAAAAAATCAAACACAGCGACAAACAAACGAACAAACAAGTCATTACAAAAACTTGGTCTTACACTTTTCGTGATGTACCTAACAACTCATATAAATTTCATAAAAAATAGATTCACAGCTTTTTGAGTAAGGGCACTAAGAAAAAGAGTAAGCAGACAAACAAACGTTTCAACAGATGTTCACAGAAGAAAAATCTGTAACTGGTAGCATTTTTCATAATCACTGTATATTTCGTAAAGATCCGTCCATAACTTTTTGAGCTACTTTGGTGACAAACAAAGCGACAGACAAATACGACAAAAACATCACATTGGCGGAGGTAACTATTAAACAGATGATAATATAGCCATCTTGATTACAGTGTTTGATTATATTTGCAGGACGACCATCACCACAACAAGTATGGCTCGAAAGGCCATGACGCCCACGGCCACTACCATGACGATTTTAAGGGCAATAAGGGATCGCACGGCCATGACAGCCATTATGGCCACAAGTCCGCTTACGGCGGCCAT
>LQNS02276481.1:7957409-7974194 GCA_001587735.2 Parhyale hawaiensis | reverse complement strand
TAATGTACTTTTTTTCCATTTGAAGATAACTGTAGTATCATTACCCCCTAAACTAACTAAAAATGACAATAAATATTTTTTTATCCATATGCATCATAATTCAGGTCATAAAGGGTTAAAAGCAGTGCGATGTTTCTTTCCATGCAATTTTGGACAGAGTATTTAATAGATTCTCTAAATTAATTCCAGCATTTTATCTATGCTCTGAATTAAGCTGGAGGTTAGCTGCTCCTAGTCCAGTCACCGGTGCTTTCTCTCTCATTTTAATCATCTGCGATGTGCGTCACAAAGGGTAGAAAGAAGTTGACGGAATGGTCTTGTCGTTTGTTCTAGTAGGCCAATCATGAAAAAAGCATCCTCAGATGGTGCATTAAAATCTGCAAGGCAGGACTAATAAGAATAGGTAACGCCTATACTTATAATTAATGATGGGGCAAATATCCGCATCCGCGGAACATCCGCAAGCGCCTCTAAATAATATTAAAGTTACTGCCGCACTTCCCCGGTATTTGCTTAAAATACAAGTTTCGAACTTCAGTCGATGTATGCCGATATGCATGCTGGCTTTTAACTTCTAAACATTTCTCAAACTTGTGTAATATCGGAAGCTGACTCAGAATTTGGTGAAGCCTGCTTAATGAGAAAGCTTTACACTGAAGGACTTCACTTTATAAGTTACTTCAGTTCTTGTAAACTGTTGATGTTAGAGTTTTCGACTCCTGAGGGATCAAGATCCCTAAATTGCAACCTCAATGCTTGCTGCATCCCCAGGGATTCTTGCATCCTTCGCTGCATCCTCACTGACTGCTGCATTTTATGGCTGCATCCTCACTGACTGCTACATCCTATAGCTGCATCCTCACTGACTGCTACATCCTATAGCTGCATCCTCACTGACTGCTACATCCTATAGCTGCATCCTCACTGACTGCTACATCCCATAGCTGCATCCTCAATGACTGTTGCATCCTTCTTTAATTGTATCTTCAGTGACTGTTACATCCAGGAAGCAAAGAATGCAAAGGGAGGATTCAATAGGACTGAAATAAAACTTAGCCGTGACAGCACGTAGCAAATTTACATCACATCGACGTGTCGAAGTGTTTTAGGTGTGGGACCTCAGACCTTCGTATATGGTTTTCTCGAACATATCATCGTATTTTTTCGATTTATTTCATTCAGTCTCCCGCTCAAGACTGGCCAGCTACTTGAGCTGCAAAATACCGAAAAATGTTGTCGCCAAGTACAGAAAGTTCGGGCAATGGCTACCTGTTACTGTGGTTTCTCTCGCGTACAGAATTGACCATTATGGTGCTTGTATATGTTGGTAAATAGTAGATATATTCTGTGAAGAGTACTGTGAAGTGAATATGAAGTGTAAATAAGGCTCCAATCAAGAAAAAGAAGTGAAATTGAGTCGTCGAAAGGGAGCAAAGTCGGTGCTAGTGTTGTGAAAGTTTCCACCAACATGCACTGCAATTTTCTATAGATAATAGCTAAATTAGTATATATTATCTTCATTTATTTATACGCTAGAGATAAATTTTACAATTTAAGACGATTTTTCTGGTGAAATTAGTTAAAATACTCCTAGGCTGCTCAGCCATAGAATTGTCGATGATGACGTCACTTTTTGGTGCTAACTTTTCGTGAGTCCTCCCGTTACGCTCTTTGCTTCCTGGTTACATCCTTCGCTGCATTCTCAGTGACTGTAGTATCCTTTGTTGCATCCTCACTTGGTGTTGCTTCCTTTGCTGCATCCTCAAGGGCCACTAGAATAATTATATGCTGCATCTTTAGCTGCATCCTCAGCGACTGTTAAATCCTGAGCTGCATAACCAATGGCTGCTGAGTCCCGTACTGCAGGCATATCTTCAGTTGGCGCTGCATACCTGTTGCATCTTTAATGTTTCTTACTTTCCTTTGATGGGCTTACGTTCCTTTGATTTCAGATTGCATTGGAGACTGAATCAGATTTCAAAGCAGCACCTTCAGGTGTAAAATCTACCTTACCACCGTGCATGTATTCCTACCGCTTCTTAGCTGTAGAGTTCACTGGTCGAACTAATCAGTTCGGTTGGGGCTTCGTGCCCTGGTCGGTTATGGTTTGGGATTTATTGCCGGCATCGGCTTTCGGTCGTATTCGCCTGCAGGCATTTGAATCAGCTGTTAATGATTTTTTCTGGATTTCCTTTAGCAGCGTTTTGGACTTTCCGGTGTTGCAAAGTGCTTCATTTGGGTTGTATTACCTGTCCGTGGGAGCTCGAGCGTGAAGGTTTAATAATAACTAGCTGTACCCGTGGAAATTCCACGGTTGAACAAAGTCTACACCTTCAAAAAAAAAAAAAAAAACAGACCCACGCTACACTATTGCACTTTACCTCAGCTTAACCTAATGCAGCTTTTCTAACGAAACCCACCCCGTCTGAGTAAACGTCCATCTCTTATCCCCGACGAACTCATTCCAACTCAACAATGTCTGTCTATCCAAGCCTAATTATTCGTATAAGCTAACGTGACCCGTGGGAGTTCACCGATTAGTAAATGATCTCACTAAATAAGATACAGCAATCTAAGCTACGCTATTGAAACGAGTTTAGCTTGACCTAACGCAGCTCCTTTGACCTAACCTACCCCATAAAAAACAGGCCAGTCATTTAATCGTGACAATTTAGTCTTACGAAACATGGGTACGTTTCTTCCTACCTTTCTGATTACGCTGCTGCGGATGCAGCTGGAACCCGCGTAAATTTCACAGAGCAGAAGTAATATTCTTCAGTGATATCTCAGGCCCATATCATCCGACTTTTCCCCTTTCTATTACTGAATGAACATGAGGATATTGTAAAGAACAATGAATTGTTCTTCAATTTTGATGTCCTCGGACCCGTATCATGTATTCGAAGATTGAAAAATGTCCCAAGTCTGGCAATGAATCTTCTACCTTAGCCCTGCGAGCAGTAGAAGCTGAAACATGAACTTGACTCCTTTTTCTATTGATCCCTTCCCGGGTCGTATCTCGGGACGCCCTAATTAATTTTCCTACTGTCTGTTAGTGAAGAGCGTGACACACACGGTTAGTAAATGTCTTCACTTACCTTATTTAACCTTAGGTGGGCAGCGCTTCTAACTTAACCCACACCGTCTGAACTAACGTCTGCCGCTTAACCTTGTCTGTCGTTACGCAGTCCGTCTACCTGACCTCTCCTAGTATGAGCTAACGGGACCCGTGGGAATTTGACGATTAATTAATGCTCTCACTTTATAAAATGTATCACGCAAATTTTGTTCTCTCAGCATGGAATTCGTACTTCTGTCTTGATAAAGACGTAGAAATACGACAGTACTTCTTGCAATATTCTCCTTGTAGTTGCACTCATTTTTAAAGCTCCGTTTCCCACAGTTTATAGATAATTTACCCTCCATAAGATTACGCGTTCCATTTTATTTATTTATTTTTTTTTTTTTGTCGCAGTGTCCGATTTTTCTCACTATTTCGGGACCCGCGGATACTGATCAGTAACCCATCTTTCTTTCTGCTTTGCTTAATGCAATACAAAGCAATATGCAATAAACGAAAATAGATTGCGTCAATTGCTTCACTCTCTGCAGAGTACTCTTTGAGTCTCAAGATGTCAGGGCATTTCCTGAACTGGTGGATGCATTTCCAGCAGTATACAGTATATTTAAAGCACAGATACCCCACACTACCGGTTTTCTGTACTCGGGGGGTATCCTGGCTACGCCCATGATCCTATGAGAAATGTCATCCGCTACGAGTAAAACGAGTAAAATTTTTGTAAAGAAAAATAAAAGCGTAGATATGATGCGGCTGAAATGATTCATATTTGAAATCGAATTTCTAATTTAGGGCTATCTATTTGTGATGAGCGTGACACACACACTGACACACTGACGTAGATACAAGCGTATTAGTATTATCAATACTATATAATGATTCACGTCGTGTTTTTATTTATTTATTTATTTATTTATTACCTCCGCCAGGAGGTTATGTTTTCGTCGTGCTTGTCTGTCTGTCTGTCTATTTGTCTGTCTGTCTATCGCCAGTATAACTCAAAAAGTTATGAACCGATTTAAATGAAATTTACAGGGATTGTGAGGTATGTTAGGAGGAACAGATGATTAATTTTTGGTGAAGATTTGTCCATCCGTTTGTTTGTTTGTTTGTCTACGTCATTTTTCTCGATGCCATAACTCAAAAAGTTTTGAATTTATTTTGATTAAATTAACATGAGTTGTTAGGTATATAACAAAGAGTAGATTACCATATTTTGGTAATGGTCCGCTTGTTCGTTTGTCATTGTTTATAATTTTATGCTTGTTAGCACAATAACTCAAAAAATAATGAATGGATCTCTATAAAATTTATAGGAGTTGTTAGTAATTGTAAAAAACATAAATGATCAAATTTTGGTGCAGATCGGTTGGTTTGTTTGTATGTTTGACTCATATTTGTCATAACGTTTGTTAACAGTATAACTCAAAAAATTATGAACGGATCTTCAAAAAATGTGAACAAGTTGTTATTAATATAAAAAAAAACACATGATTAGATTTTGGAGTTTATGAAAAGAAAATTATGGTTTCAGAGCCAATTTGAATTTTTACTACCGTTGCTCACTTGGCGGAGGTATGCGCTCTCAGAGTGCTCTAGTTTACAACTGTATTTTTAACTCTCCTGTCACGCTCTATGGGAGAAAATAGGAGAAAATTCTGGTGCCGAAGGCGGTATCTTGGATACGGGGGTCGCACTTGGGCGCTCCAGCTGAGGAACCTGAGCTCGCCTGCATGATCGTGTCTGGACATGTTTATTGTGCAGAGTTGCCACGGGAGATGTCACTTGTTTCGATGATGAACATCATGATGAAAACCATCTCCTGTAGTTCAGTTAAGCTGAAGTAATGAAAATAAAAATAGGGTAGAAACACCATCTAAATTCGTGGTGAAAAATGAATGCGAAGTAAGATTTTGATAATAAAATTGAAAATCTTGATTAGGAGATACCGTTTAACTGCTTGCCTTTCTGAGAAATTGCGGACTCGTAACCCAAAGTTCTGGCTAGAAAAAATTAATGCTCTGTGCTTACTTTCAATGCTCTAGTTAAATAAATTTAGTAAAAAATGGTTACTAGTAATACGCTTACTTACAACCCTAACAGAAAATTCGTGAATTGCATCGATAGAAGCTTTAAAACGATGAGAAAAAATTTAATGGTAATAACGAAAAATAAATCATAGGTCATACGGGCAATTTTTTATTGAATTTATCAGAGTGCAGAACCGGGTACGATCTATAGGTCTATAGGCTTTTGTCTCCCCGGCGCCGTACAAAACGTCCGCATGTGCTGTTGCTTTGTCAAAGAGGTAGAAAAACGCACAGCGTTATGGACTCCAATTAATTCAAGTTTTGAAGATAATCCACAACTTCACGAATAACCCTTGCTAAGCCCACTGAGTTGATAGCCAAGATTTCAATTATTGTTTATTTACATGCACAGTTGTGTTCACGAGGCTGTAGCACAACCTTCAAATGCTTTGCTCAGCATACAGAGAACAAAAAACAGAGTGAATCCGACCTAAGCTGGGCCTAAATTTACAACGGAACCTCAATATTCATGTATGTGAAGCCATTCTTAGTGCCTCGGACGTCACTGTTCCAGCGGATGGACCTGTGACGTCACTGTTCCAGTGGATGCACCTGTTTTGACTTGCTACGCTCGATATATTCGTTGATAAATTCATAAATTAATCGTCTCTCACCCTTTTTGCAAGCTGAGGAAAGACAGTGTAGCCTTCATGAGTAGCTCTTCAATACGCGCTCTAATCAGATTACATCATTTAACAAGTTTGTGGTGTAATACCAGTATATTTGCTTTGTAATTCCAGCATATTCAGCTTTACAGTTTTTCTAATCCCGCTGAACTGAACGCATTTTAACTCACAGTTTTCCGGTGCATGTTGAAATGCGTTTCTAATTCTTGTCGCAAGCTAAGGATAGCAGCAGGTCGATGATCATCAGCAACTGTATAACAGACTTGTACCAAGCAAGTAAAATAATTAAATAACGCTGACCGCGTTTTGATAGCTGACTATCTTTCAGTACATGGTGATACGCACTTCAGAAATATAACTAATCGATGAAAATAAACGACATCCAGCTCCCATGTATTTCGATAAAATAATACTCCTTGTGGATTACGAATTTTATTTTTACCAATCCTTTTACCCATCTTGACAACGACATTCACTAAGAATGTCGAAAGCTTGGTAAAAATAAAATTCGTAATCCAGAAGAAGTATTATTTTATGCGAAAAATAATCATCTACAAACTAAAGAGAGCAGCACGGTGGTCATGAGCAGCAGTGTAGCACGCACCTACCAGGCAGGTTGCATCATGAGAAATTTTCCAGGAACCCCTCGGCTACCCACGTGACTTGTCTTCTCTTCCGCCTGGAGTGCGGCGACACCGACACCTTTGGACACGCCCCCCTCCGGACTTACGATAGACCTGTTGCAGCACCACGCTCGGTGACTTGCAGTATTGGGCTTTACCTCGGTGACAAAACTGATGTTTTGAGGAGCATTATATACAAGAAGCTGGAATAATTAGTCACCTCGTCTTGACTATTTTTTATGTGTATGATGAAATTATTTAGCTCCAGGTTTTCGAAGCATTCACACATTCATCAAGAATACATATACAGGATACTTGGAACTAAAAATTTCAAATCAAAATAATAAAGCGTAAACGGAAGTTAACATATTGCGAGGCCCTTCTGCTTTGACTGAAAACTATGTAGACGGGTACGAAGTGCATCATTGTATACCTACTTGCTTTGCTAATCATCGTTTTAATGTGCAATTCTCCTTTGTAACATATTTAACTTTCTAGCAGAACTGGGAATTGCATCCATTAGCATTTATTTACAGCCTTGCAACGTGAGTGGAAAAGGCCGGAAATTGTACACTTTTAGCAGTTTTTACCCCAATGATAGTGATATCTTAAAGGAAACTGAAATTACAATGGAAGTTTCCAAACGGAAACTTCTCGAAGCGAAGAAAGTTCCTACAAAGTAGTTTTTCCGTAATGGAGAAAACCTAGAAACGTAAACAATATATAGGCCAAAGCGCCATGTGTAAAGAATAGTGATAATAGCCGACTCCACCAGGCTGAGTAAATAACAGGGTGTAGCACAACTCAATCATTAGTGGATACTATACTATTGCTTCACAATTTGTTCTGGTGTTCGTTAAACAGAACATTTCGCAAACATAGGGGAAGCAAAAGTTGTCGCTAAAGTTGTCATTTCAAACTAAAGCTCCTTTGGCAACAAAGACAATGTTTTCACCTATGTTTTAAGAGCTCTACAGTGATTTTCGTAGTTACCCAGGATAACATACTGTTTTTAAATTTACTCAGGCTTATGCTGATGGTATACTTTCAACTAAAATGCTTCATCGTATAAAGTTTATACTACTGGAACCGATATCTTTGCCATCGTATCCGAATATACATGCCTACTCTGCATTTAGAGGATTATTCAAATCTCATTTGCGTTTTTAGAACGTTTTATTGCCCAAGAGCTGTACGCTATCAGGAAAATGACTTTTGGAAACGCTGAATCTATTGATTCTGTTCGTCGTTTGTATAGTGTATTTCGAATCGAAGCCAAATTCTAGTAAAATCATTTCTTATTGTAAAAGAATTCTGGATAGCCCAAGAAGCTAAAATAATAAATACTAATAAAAAAGACAGCTTCCGCAACTCCCTAGAATTATTGTTCTATTAGAGTTTGGTATTCTGCACCGAAGACTATGTTGCTTCAATAGCAGCACGCCTTCCCGTGTACTGATAAGGAAATTCCTCTCAGGCCCACTCACGCAAAACCAAAAGTGGATGTAATTGGTTTTTTTTTTTTTGTTTGTTTGTTTGTTTGTTTTTGGTGCACGTGAAGGCACGACCCTTTTTGAGCTAACATATAATATTATATTCCGATACAACCGTTTTTTTTTTTTTTTTAAACTGTTTTAGAGCCTTTTCGCAGTTATTTACTTCAGCCTGTTGTGTTCACTTTAAGAAATGTGTCAGACATGTGGAATGACTAACAAGCAACGACCTTTTTATAAAATGGATTTACGAAGCTCGAGGGAAGAGCCGCGATGCAGCAACTCCACCACACCGGAAATTCTTCTCGAGAAATCCGCAGACAAGCCTGGAAGTCCAGAAATAATGAAACAAGCTGGAGAAAGTTGGAGCAGCTGAACAGTCTGAAGTCTGAGAGTTACATCATGATGCGCTGCATATTTCTCTTTTCCCGATCTGAAACAATGGATTTATGAATTTGCTGAATTTTCGTAGAAATTAGTTATTTGATCTGGTAATATGTACGGTCCAAGTTAATTAACGACCAAAAATCATAACGGATATTCATAAGTCATACTCGTGATTGAGATTCTGCGATGCAGCAACACGATAATACTGCCGGCTCCATTTCTGATTCAAATATCAGAGAAGAAGAGTAACACTCATTCTGCATTTGCAAAGCGTTCGCCGCCGCCTTTCTTAGCTAACAAATATTGCAACAAAATTAAATATTAAACCTCCACAATAACCAACAACTGCGGTCAATAAACCCTATATCCAGGCTCAGCCGATTCACAAACGGACTCGTTAATCATAAGCAATGTATCTTCGCATGGGCTTTAAACAAAAGATTGAATGAGCAAAGAGCCAAACAAATACAGAAAAGAATGAAAACACAACGGCCAAAATTGCAACCCATATATATACATATATAGTTTGCAGAAAAATTTTCTTTTTATTATATATACAAGTACACTATACTTTTAAAATTCATTTTTCCCCTAGTGAAAGCTGGAGCCAATGAACTTGTAAGGAAAATTCCCTTATTCATGCGATATTGCATAATTCCACTGTATACTAAGACACTGCTCAGCGGTTGCCGGTAGTGTTTTCCATCGCCTCCTTTGGATACAATCGATATTCAGCCACCAGTACAAGCGCGATGTCCATTTGAATTTCTTTATTTTTACTATAACTTTTTTAACAATAAGAAGCAGAGCCGAGTTCGTAATTCCAATCTTTCATTTTCATTTATTAATGATGTAACTGAAACTGACTACAGCCTCTTGCCTGGAGATTGTAGTTTCTTGGAATTTTTATTCCTCATTTGATAAAGTGCCTTTCATTTACTGGTTTCAGTGCTCTCAGCCCATAGCAGAATAGGTAAAGCGATACTCGTCAGAACTGATCAATGAAGGATCAAACTGAACCGTCATTGAAGTCATTATTTTAACTATTACTTAATAGAGACGTTAGCCACTGGAAGATAAAACTCCGCATGTTTTTTTCATGCTTGCTTATATATATTTTTTTCTGTTCCTCCCAGTACTTGCAATGAAACATAGAAGTTTTGCCCTGCCTGGAACTACTGAACTGAAGATAATTTAGATAGTGTCCTGGTTGCATTGGTATATTTTATGGATTATTCGAAATTTTTTTTTTAATTTTCAAAATATATTTTACAGCCGGAGAGGAATTTGTTTTCACGCTCATTTTAAAGCAAGCCATTAAATGAGAAAGGAATGCGTTGCTAAACTGGTTTCGTCTAGCCTTGCTTCTTTTGACATTATACATACAGACGACGCTGTCTCTTGCGAAGCATCCATCCTCTCCAGCAATGGTTCCCTGTAGGGGTCTTTAGATCCCAGTAGACTCCCTAGGAGATATTTTTAGGGAAAACCTCTCTTTTGGTTCCCTGCTCTGCATTTAAAGGCTAAAAATAAATTCTGCAACAAAAAGAAAGCCTATGCATAGAGTTTTAATATAACTTTTTTAAAATCAATATGCATGATATATGAGTTTTTACACACACTGAGTTCCCTCTGAAACACATTTTCTTCAAAAGTAGCGTTTTCTTTCAGTATTAGAATAAATTTTTACAGGACCTAAACTAAATCTTAGTTTCGTAATTCTTAATTTAGTCAAGATATTTGACAACATGTAGAAAATATAAACTAGTGCACTCTGAGAGCGCATGCCTCCGCCAAGCGAGGCAACGGTAGCAAAAAATTCAAATTGGCTCTGAAACTATAATTTTCTTTGCATAAACTCCAAAATCTAATCAATTCTTCTAATCTAATCATTTCAGAGTAATAACAGCTTGTGCAATTTTCTTGAAGATATGTCCATAACTTTTTGAGTTATACTACTAACAAACGCTTTGACAAACATAAGTCAAACATACAAACGAAAGAACCGATCTGCACAAAAATTGAATCATTTCTGTCTTTTAACATTACTAACAACCCCTATAAATTTCATGAAGATCCATTCATTATTTTTTGAGTTATAGTGCTAGCAAACATAAAACTAATAACAGTGACAAATGAACGAACAAACAAACGGATCATTACCAAAATTTGGCCATTTACTCTTTGTTATAAAGCTAACAACTCATGTTAAATTCATAAAAATCCAGCAATAACTTTTTGAGTTGTGGCATTGAGAAAAATATGGCAGACAAACAAACGGATGAACATATCTTCACCAAAAGTTAATTATTTGTTTCTCCTTACATACCTAACAATCTATGTAAATTCCGTTCAAATCGGTTTGAGTTATCATGGTGACAGACAGACTGCCAAACAGACAGATAGGCAAACACGACGAAAACATAACCTCATTGGCGGAGGTAATTACTTTTATTTTACAAATTTAGTGCAATTTTAACCACAGGCGGGCATCAGCAATGAATAAATGCTTATTAAATAACCATTCAAATGTATAGAGTATTCTTTAGAAAAAGATAACTTTAGATGCAGAAAAAGTTATACTCTGAATGACAAGCTTAGAGTTGAGATAGGAATTTCTATCATCGACTAGTGAATAAGCTCCTCGTATATCCTCGACAAAGTGCATTTTCTGAAGTCCATTCCACCTAATAAGTAGCTAAGTAGTTTTCGACGTTTCTCTGGAGTTTGGGCGGTTCAGGGTTTATTTTTCAACTTAGTTTCCATTGCTGTCGTTTAAGATTCAATTCGTCTATATATTCAGAAGAATTTTTCCGTAGCAGCTAGAACTTTACGCTAAGAAGAAGCTGGATATTTTCAGCCGTTATTACCGCCAAATTTTGATCCGGATTTGACCACCTTGAGTAGTCATAATACTCTGCTGAGCGTTTGCAGTAAATTCTAAAAAAAAAAATCTGAAATATTACTACGGTATGTCACCACAAATAATTCCAGAAACATTGCCATTTATGTCAGCAGACCTTAAAATTCCTGTTGCGTCACTATGTCACCAGACCCAAATTGCTCTTGCTGGACTTTGTCAGTAGGCCTAGTTTTCTATGTATTACGTGCAAGTCTGTGCTAGCACCTTAAAATTACCTGCCGCAACGTCTGTTACGTATTTTTACCGTGAGACGCCAATTTCTGTTATAGGTTTTTGCCAGTGCACTTGAATATTCGTACATTTCTATTACAGGACTGGAACTTCAGATCCAGACTTCCGTGACGGAATGGAGGAGAGCTACTACTGCGAACACTGCCTCTATATGCGTCCTGTGCTATTGCAACTTTCAGATATTCAAAAATTCTCCAATTTGCTAGCAGGTAAAATTCTAGTGCTGTGAATTCCTTTTCGCATCAAGAATAACTTCTGTCGAATCAACAAAAGATCAAGCGAAGGGTGAAATAATGTATTTTATTTATTTATTTATTTATTTTAGTAAAATCCAACAACACAGTTTGTCTCACACGCACACATACTCATTTTTTCGTGAAAGTGAGCAACAATACTCTATTTTACGCAAGTTGAGAAGAAATCATTAATGATGAACTAGTCGTCGACTGCGACACATCCCTTAAGATTCGCTCAGCTCGTTAGCTTTGACCTTTTTAATTAGGTGAGCAAGAGCAACGCATGCAACTCGAATCAAAGAAGCGAAACCAGCGCTTATGAACGGAGAGGTTAGAGCTTGTGAACTTTGTTTATATTGATGGAAGTTTTATATCAACCAATGATGCCCTAAATGAGAGACGGAATTGATATCTTTTGCAGCCCAGTATATTTCCTTCCAATTATTAAAGTACTTAATACCAATTACCGAGCTGAGGAAAAATCCTTTCAGAGAAAAAGTATTGGTCAATTTTTACTTTAGGTCCAAAACAGAAAAATTTACCAAAGTGGTCCCATGGAAGTAGCCATATATAGTCACTCGCCTCGTAAGGAGCTAACGATACTCCGAACCCTAAACTATAGCCCACCAAATGTTCCGTCATATCGAATAACGTTCTTTCGTCAGATTAGCAATATGAAAGTAGCCATATCCGGTTACCAGCTCTACAACGGGCTAAGGATATTACCGTTCGTATCCAGTTAGTCCTGCGCCTATTCCGACACCTCGTCGTCACCTGGAAGCAATCAAGCCCTCAGGATGTTGCTGAGTCACGCCATGACCTGGAGGGAAGATGTCGCAATATGCCCTAGCCGCTTCCATACGGTGAGTTTCCCTTCGGTCGCAATCTTTGGGCGATCTCTGGGTACACTTCCTTGTATATAAGCCTGGGCTTTCTTTACTACCGCCAGGTTGCTTTCAGACCAACAGCAGAGAGGACACTTTCTTCTATCAAAGGTTCTGGAATCGAAAATAGAAACGGTGAATTGTATGTAGAAACGATTCGTAAAAGCAATGGGGGTGTTCAGCTGCAGAACCCACTATGCCGAGGCCACGTAAGCAATCGCAGGAACAACTGGAACTGATGATGAGCAGCTTACTAGTCGTTTTCAAATAAATTTAAACTCGGTAGCTTGGATACGGCAGTGTGAAGGACATGCGAGCTGGAGAGATTCGGGCATTACGTTGTTCCTACGAACGAATTATGTGGTCCCGGCATTATTTTCACTCGATATTGCTCACATTTTTCAAATAATAGTTTTATTATTTGCAGTATGACAAAAGCTAACATGAGTGACATGTTAAAATAAAGAACATTCTTTCGTTTTCTAGCTTTCAGAAAAGCATACTGACATGAAAATGATTCATGAAGAAGCAAAAGCCTCTGGAAAATCAGGGCAAGTGTACTAATTATTTTAAAATGCCTTTAATTTCAGTTCTAGTCCAACTACTGCTGTCAATAATAATTTAGCACTAGACAGCAATTAATTTTTTACAGCAGTTTTTTATACTTGTGTAATTTATGACTTTAGTTTCATTTGCTATGTTCTAGATCGAAAAACTGAATAGAATAGCATGCAAAAGAACTGAGTGGCATTCCCAATTTTTATTTATAGGTTGGAGCATGCTGCGGTGCTTTAATTGTAAAGCAAATTGAATCTGCCAATGCTCAAATTTGAACTCAGATCTTGAATATTACTTTATGCAATTTACGGTGATCTTTGAGTGCCTCATTTCGTTTAACTTTTTAGGGACCAAGTTTCCTTTTCTCTTAGAATTTTGGAGATAGTCTTAAATTGCAGTTCTCCGACTACCGTCTCATGGTCGCGGCGCTCATAGGTCCAAAATTCAGCGATCTTTTTTTATTTTTTATTTAGAGATCTAATTTTTGCGAAACGGGACTCGTGAGGCCCAGTGGTCCTTAAAGGGTTAAAAGGATTTTATATTCAATATCAATAGGTTTGACTGACACTCCGAGAAGCTAAGACGACACGAATTTAACAATCCGGATATCTATTCAGCAATATATCGGAGTTCAGCGCCGCTGGAAATGAGTGCAAGTCGCAACTGGAACTGAAATTCATTTGTTTAAAAATCCACTGGAGATATAGACAGCCCGTGCATTGCTAGCTCCTCGAGGCGTCTCAGTGAAAACTGACTTTAAATTAAGCCTTTGATGATCAAAGAATCCTAGATTCCTCTTTGCACAACTGCTATTCCTTTCACGTTTAACAGAAGTCGGATGATAGACTACAGTTTATTACTCAGCGAATCGCACTATAGTGACGGCTCTTTAGCAATTAAACCTGTAACGATCAAAAGGATCTTAGAATCACATCTACACTACTGCTATTTCTATAGAATTCCACATTCAATGGTGCTTAGTCAACTTACTACAGTGTTTTAAACGCCGATGGCACTCAACGAGATCACAGCGCCGCAGTTCTCTCTGCCTTCCGGGTTGCATTTGAACTCTCATATACGCGTTTTTATAAGCTATAGACACTAGCAATGGGGATTATCACTGTAAAATACAGCAACGCCATGGAATGTTCGTACCAGTCATATTTGTTCAGTGTGCAGCATTACGTGCTAGACCCTATCATGAGTAGTAAATAATAGGTAGTACGTCAGATTTGGGTGGTGTGAAACGCTCCCCATTCTTTTGAATGCAAGTTTGTCGCAATAGCCACAGCCCGAATAGCTTAATTAGCTACCTAGGGACAAGAACCTGGTCCTACCAAAAATACCCCTGTTACCTTCTAAATTTGTCCTAGTCGTATTCGAGGGGCCTTTTTTAATAAATTTGATGTAATTATTTCACACCGGAACCAGTTCCTAATAAAATAATATATGTACAGTGGAATGGTTTCGCAGCTGCTGTATACAACAAAAAGTACATCAATGTTGTTCATAAGAACAAGTCCAATGAGTAACTTTGTGGTCTCCATAATACTGACAGTGCACGTCCTACATAATACGCAGACATGCATGCTGCCCTCTCATTAGTTAATGTTCACAATTACAAGGAAAGAAGAATAGCACAAAACATTCAGTAAACAGGTCCCGTACACGTAACACAGAATATACCTGTTCTACAACCTCTAACGCCCGTTGCATCAAACTTTAAAAAAATGTTCGTCCATGTATTATCATAGATTTTTCTATATAATAAATAATGATAAACGTACAATTACTCCTAAGCTGCAATAGTTTTAACATTTCTTGCAGTTTCAGACACAAGAAGGAGGCTGTTGGAAGTTTGGGTTTGAACGGAAAAACGGGAGTTAAGGTAAGACCTACCGTTACATCGGGTGTTAGGTTCACATAAGGTCCGTTGTAAGTCATAAATGATAATAAAAAATAGGTATATATACCTCACTACTATCATCAGGTTTAATGAACTCTCTGAACTACAGTGGTGCTTCGTTGTTAGTAAACTGTGCTGAACAGTTTATTTTCAACTATATGTAGCCCTTTCCGGGACTATTTATAGAGAATAGCTATTGATATTAATACTGAATAATGGCGGCAGCTGTGCTCTAGCCCTTTAGTGCCTCAATAAAACATCACTTTTCGTAGAAATAACACTACAGTAATGTCATCATGTGTGTACTGTAGGCACTAAATTGATAGAACACGGCAGAATTGAAAGTATCTTCGAGGGGAACGCTGCAGCATTCACATTTCTGTAAGCGCAAGTCAACACTGGCTCTCTCAGTAAATAATTTGGAGAGTATTATTAGGATTTTTGGTTAGCTGATATACGTTCTTTATAACCAGTCTCTCAGATTTTCTGCTATATCATGTCTTGTATTTTCGCCAAAAACACCAGTTTCTTAGAACAAATAATATAATAATAATAGAGCACTCCGAGAGCGCATACCTCCGCCAAGCGAGGTAACGGTAGCAAAAAATTCAAATTTGCTCTGAAACCAGAATTTTCTTTGTATAAACTCCAAAATCTAATCATTCATGTCACTTGATAGTAATAACAAATTGTGCAATTTTCTTGAAGATCCGTTCATAACTTTTTGTTTTATACTGCTAACAAACGTTATGATAAACTTGAGTCAAACATACAAACGAACAAACGATCTGCATCAAAATGTAATCATTTATGTCTTTTAATATTACTAACAACCCCTATAAATTTCATAAAGATCCATTCATTATTTTTTGAGTTACTGTGCTAACAAGCATAAAAAAATAAAAACAGTGACAAACGAACGAACAAACGGATCACTACCAAATTTTGGTCATCTACTCTTTGTTATATTCCTAACAACTCATGCCAATTTCATAAAACTCCATAACTTTTTGAATTCTGGCATTGAGAAAAATTAGGCAGACAAACAAACAAACAAACGGATGAACATATCTTCACCAAAGGTAATCATCTGTTCCTCCTCACAAACCTAACAATCCCTGTAAATTTCGTGCAAATCGGTTCATAACTTTTTGAGTTATCTTGGTGACAGACAGACAAACACGACGAAAACATAACCTCCTTGGCGGAGGTAATAATTATATTTCGGGGAGGCATAATGGTACCTATGTTCTACTACTTATCTTTCAGATGACAAAAGCGCGATTGAGTGTCCTGCCATTGCTGCTGGCTTGCCTATTGTCGAAAGGAGTGACACTTCCTGTGGGTGAAAATACCCCATCTGAAAACGACTCCTCCAAGCTGACAGCAGCGGGCACAACTCCCAACAGAGATGAAATCCTCAGCATTTCATCAGGCTCTTCAGCCGCCTCTTCATCTGGAGGTATTGACTTACGGTCAAAGACACTAAATGATATCGGCAACAAAAACAGCAATCAAGCGTCATCAGCATCAGAGAACTCTTATTACAAGAAAGTGGTGATTCGCAAAGGCGAGTCCAAGAGCGAATCTTCTCGGAAGCATACGCCTACCGGCGATGCTCTCTCATCCGGCAGTGCTCCGGTACCGGCTGTGGTGAAGCCGAAATTGAGGGTGGTGCAGAAGTTCGTGAGCGTCAAAGAAACCAACGACGCCAAAATTGATCCGAAACTCGCCACTGATGACCTAGCG
>LQNS02276481.1:7919187-7943592 GCA_001587735.2 Parhyale hawaiensis | reverse complement strand
TTATACGAACTTCTGCAGACGACGGGAGTGGACTGTTCTCCCGAAGCGAAACTCTCCTCGAGATGACCTACTTACCTAATCTGGTAGGTAATTCCTGCTTCTTTCCTGCCTCGAAGTATGGTTAACCTTATGTAGCTGCAGTAATACCTGAAGTGTGCAATATTCCCTGCTGCTTTACTGCCTCGAGTATTGCCAACAATGTGCTGCAAAAGGCAATTTCGATTGATACCTTGTAGGTGAGGTTATAATAGTTAGATTTGCTAAGTCGATGAGTGACAATTATCCAAAAATTCTCTAATTGATATTTAGCATGCAAGGTTAAAAAACCAGACATTTATGGACCGAATATGTCATCATGAAAGTCGATAATGTCATCTAATTAATATCTAGCAAGTAAGCTCATTAAACTCAGTTTGACAATCCCAGAACATTTTTACTACTTTAATTCATATATCGTAGCGCTGTGCTTTGAATACATATACGTTTTTCTTTCATTCTTATATAAGATACAAAAATACGGTGCTGTGAAGAGCACAGGTGTATACTGAACACATAAATTTCACTTGAACTTAATCAACGCGAAAGTCTTATCCGCATTTTACACCTACATTGATCATAGAAATCTGCTAGTGTCTGTGAAATTATTGCAACAATGCGGAACTCCCTGTGTGTGTTCTAGGTATTGTGAAAATAATGATTGTCACTTCCGATAATTGCTTTGCAGCTGCAGCTGTTACTCTAAACGAATATCAATTCCTGTTAACAGTTGTGAAAGCATTATTTAAGAAACAAGTAGAATGTCATATGGTAAATCCAATGCACACAATGTGGTCAAAATTATATTGCGCGCCATTTTGGATATATACTTATACACATGCTCGTAAACAAACGCACATCAGTAGCACTATCTCCAGTATTTTTTTCATACATTTCGAAGCTCTAATTCTTCCATTAGGAAAACAATGAATGGTGGAATGAACGGATAACGGCATGCTAGAGTTACAGTTAACTTTATTCTTACAAATTCGAAGTACGGTGCGCTAGGAAAACAAGGGAGGAACATACGAAAAACGGTAAGTGAAAGTCACAGTAATTTATATCTTTACAAATTCGAACTGTGATCTAATGCTAATACAACAGTGAAATATATAGAAAACGGTAAATACAGGTTACTTTTATTTATACCTTAATATATTCGAAAATTCAAGCCATGGCGCCTTATACTGAACTTGGTAGGTAGAAATTAACAGCTCCGCCTGTAAGGAATTCCAGCTATGTGCCATGGGAGTGACAGTCATTGTGTTGAAATTATTGCGAAGAAAACTATCATTACATTTATATTTTCTTCTGAGCTGTTGACTCTATTGTGCCGACTACTCCACAGTGATTTGTTAATGTGTATAGGATGAACCAGAGAGCCAGGGAAATCTAGAAATGAAAAACGTTGTAAAATCATTAGCTCTAATTAAAATGTACCAGAGGGCTGTAATTTTGTATCAAATTAGGCCAAAAAGTCTAAACATAGTTATATTACCAGCTTGCGCATTATCATCAAAAACAGAGCAATAAACTACAACAATATGCAACAACAACAAATGAGAATCTAAAATAAAAATAGTGGCATACTATGGGCTGAGATGATGCAATAGGTATCAGTATGTTTTTGCGCTTCTATCCACAATTAGTACTATTCGCCAAGTTGCTATGATGAAAACACAAAGGCTGTTTGTTAATTAAATACCAACAATCAGTATTGTCCTAAATCTTGGTCGTCATCATCATTATGTGCACTGTAAAACTAACGTTAGTTACAAGTAACGCCGCTACTTACTCGTTAACTGAAAAATTAAGATAATCTTGTGCATCCAGTAATTTGCCTGTACAGAACTGTAAAGAAAATACAGCAAAAATTACTCTCCTTTCCAACGTCTGTGCAGTTTTCACTGATAGAAAACAGACCTTCAGTGATGTGACGCCTTCCACTTATTTGAACCAAAACAATTTTCATTTGCGAAAAGATCAGTGCAAGAAAAAACTAGTTATAGAGTAATATTTACCTCCGCCAAGGAGGTTATGTTTTCGTCGTGTTTGTCTGTCTGTCTCTTTGTCTGTCTGTCCGTCTGTCTCTCTGTCCGTCTGTCTGTCTGACTGTCACCAAGATAACTCAAAAAATTATGATCCTATTTGAATAAAATTTACAGAGATTGCAAGGTATGTTAGGAGGAAAAGATGATTAACTTTTGGTGAAGATATATCCATCCGTTTGTTTGTTTGTCTGGGTCATTTTTGTCGATGCGATAGCTCAAAAAGTTATGGATGGATTTTGATGAAATTAACATGAGTTGTTAGGTATATAACAAAGAGTAGATGATCAAATTTTGGTAATGGTCCGTTTGTTCGTTTGTCACTGTTTTTAATTTTATGCTTGTTAGCACAATAACTCAAAAAATAATGAATGGATCTCTAATAAATTTAATTGAGTTGTTAGTAATGGTAAAAGACATAAATAATCAAATTTTGGTGCAGATCGGTTGGTTCGTTTGTATGTTTGACTCATATTTGTCTTAACGTTTGTTAACAGTATAACTCAAAAAGTTATGAACAGATCTTCAAAAAAATTGAAGAAGCTGTTATTAATATAAAAGGCACAAACGATTAGATTTTGGAGTTTATGCAAAGAAAATTATGGTTTCAGAGCCAATTTGAATTTTTGCTACCGTTGGCTCACTTGGCGGTGGTATGCGCTCTCAGAGTGTTCTAGTAATAAATAATTTTGTTTAAAATAACAGTACAAGTAGCAATGCTAAGTGCAATCAAGGGTACCTATTGCGTTATCTATAAGGGAAAGCAGGTCAATTAATACTATCTGTTAGATTAAATTAAGTCAATCAAATAGGTTGAGGCTTTCTGTCACTCCTCGGTTTGTGCTGTGTGGGTTCTTCTCAATTTATGACATTATTTGGTCATCATCTGAGGAGGATGGTCTGCCTGATCACCCATTATCATTAAGGCTACCATTCCTGCTTGGAACCTCGCGAAACACTGCCGTACAATTCTTCTATCTTAAGAATTTTAACCATAAACTGCACATATTTTACAGGACACTGATATTTTATAGTACATTTTAGAGGGTTACTGAATTAACAGAGGTTAAAGGATCTGAATCCTTCTTCTGTGAATAAACAGCTTGAACTATCCTCTACAGTAAATGGAGATGTACTCAGCTCGTACCCTCCTAACTTAGTAATGTTCTAAATGAAGTCGAAAATATGAACTACTAAAAATTGGCACGAGCTTTTCGAACAACCCAACATTATTCCATTTGTGGTCCCCTTCATGCACCCTCTACTCGTACATCCATTCATCCGCCCATATAAACATCCATCCAACTACACGTTGAAATTAGATGAGAACATTAAAGTAGCAGAAAGATTCTCACTTTAGTATGAACTTGAACTATAGCTGTGATTTTTTTCTCTCTTCTTGAAAAAAGAAAATAACAATAGCTTAAACAAGTTCCATGAGTATCCTATCTTGCGGTTAACACTGTCTTTCTGTACCTGAAAAGTAATCTCTTTGTGATTCCATGATCCACCCATCCATCCGTTTGTCTACACGTCGATCACGCCTTCAGTATGAGATAGGGGGAAAATGATTCATTGATCCAGCATAGGGAGGGAACTAAAAGAGCCAGTTTATAGCTACTACTGCTATTTCTGAGCTGGTCTATATATTGATGTGTGGCAGCTTTGTAATTGGTCCAGGCATATTTGAGGAATGACTTTTCTGTTTGGTGGAAGTTTTACATTTCTCTACAAGCGAGCATAATATTATTAAGAGTACTTAATCACTACCCTAAACAGAACATTTTCTGGGATGCTCTAGAACTCTGTTGGGATAAAAAAAAAATAAGTAATTACCAACTAAGTTGAACAAAGTTTTCCTAGTCCGTACTAAAATAATCTTCGCAGACATCAGAAGGGAGACAAGATAGTAATTTAAATTTTCACTAAAATATCTTGCCTGACATTCATCACAACGATTCTAGAGATATTTTCTAAAAAATAATAAGACTATTTCAGTACCTTCAAGTTTCAACAAAGAGAAAAATCTCAATGATTCTAATGAAAGTTACCGTACTTGTACTTGAAGTCCTCTGACTTTACGCCATGTTGAATCATTCTAAACATTTACTGTGTATGGTCTTGTGAGTATTATGCAATAACAAAATGATATTAGTATTTCACAATCCTAATAAATCTTTAAATCCACTTAGGCTAAAATTTAATCCGTATCGAATTATACCGATATCGCCAGCTCTGCTAATTTTGAGGCTTTTTTAAAGATATTCCTATCCCGTAGCGTGACTAATTAAATGTTGTTTACTGCATCAGCAAGGCTTTTAAAGTGAAATTATTTTTTCCGGAATTTAATTAAATTTAATCCCTGAACGAAAATAATTGTGTTATCTTACATCAAGCCAGCGCATAATGGTGATGTAATGGCTTTACATCAGTTTTATGTCGTGTTGAAACAATGTCAGGTTACTAAAGCTGTAGCAAGTAAGCTTACTGAAACACATTTGTTAAGTAAACTCAGTTAAAGGTAGAGTCAACGTTGACTGCCCCTTCAAAGGGAAACCCACACACACTGGTTCGAGTGGTATATATAGGCCAACTGTCCCCAGAGGAGTAAGTACAGCTGCAGCTGACATCATAGTCGTAAAGAACTATGGTGCATTTAGCGGAAGGTTGAACGACCTGCGCCCCCTACGCTAAGGGAAGTACCCATACGGTAGCAATGTACATCAAGCAAATTTGCTACTTCAGCGCGACGAGTGTCATGCACAAAGATAGCTCACCTGGCTCGGGGATCGTTCCGGGGACCTTCAGTACAACTGTGCAGCCCACAAGGTCCGCTGGTACCGTGGGCAGATGACTTGGAGCAGATCTCGTAATGAAATGATAATAAGAGCAACAGCGTTTTCGCTCTTGGCTCGTCTTCAAAGGACTTTATCATATCAAGCTCAAAGTAAAGATTCTACCAGCATTCGTGAGATTTATAGCATGATAGTATAGTACCTACTCGTCATTCGGAGGTGATACCATACGCGTGTCTTTCTGCTAAATAGTATTGTTAGTTTGAAGCTTGTAGTTCCTCTATCGCCTCCCCATACACCATGATAGTTTATAATTGTTCATGGGAGGATCTTATGAACTTCACTGCCTGCGTGGCCTTCACTGTGGCCCTTACTGACTTTGTGAACTTCACTGACTTCGTGGCCTTCAGTGACTTTGTGGAATTCACTACCTGTGTGGCCTTCACTGACTTTGTGGACTTCACTACCTGCGTGGCCTTCACTGACATTGTGGACTTCACTGACTTTGTGGACTTCATTGACTTTGTGGACTTCACTACCTGTGTGGCCTTCACTGACTTTGTGGACTTCACTGACTTTGTGGACTTCACTGCCTGTGTGGCCTTCACTGACTTTGTGGACTTCACTGACTTTGTGGACTTCACTGCCTGTGTGGACTTCACTGACTTTGTGGTTTTTACTCATTTTTGTAGACTTCACTGGCCATGTGAACGTCACTGATTGTGGCTTCACTGACTCTGTGGACTTCACTGATTTTGTGGACTTCACAGACTTTGTGGCTTTGGCGGATTATTGTGGACTTCACTGACTTTGTGGCTTTCACTGATATTGTGGAGTTCAGTGACTTTGTGGACTTTACCAACTTTGTGGACTTTACTAGCTGTGTAGACCTAGTGGGCGTAATTGATGCTCGTTGATTAGGCGTCCCAGTTTATGTAAGCAGTGAAAGGAAATGTAAACAAAAAAATCTGAAGTTACAGATTTACATATACCTATCCATCAGTTTATATATAAATCTACGAATGAATATCAAACAAATGCACTCTACTTACATTACATAATGAATGCATATGCAAAAAAAAATATAGACAGAAAAAGTCAGGCACAGGAATTGAACTGGAGATCTCTAGCTTCTCACGCTTACTCTCTACCACTAAGCCAAAGCAGCTACACGAAGCACAACACACACAGCACTTGTGCTGCTCGTTGCATCATGATGAAGTTACTAAGGCAAGAGCCGTACGCGTTATAGATGGATATTCTTCAATCTACCCTGAATAGTGAATCATTTAAAATATAATACAGTTTCCTGTGCCCTCACTACCTGGTAATATGCCACCAGCGGAAGTGGCCTTTGCTTTATTTATTTCAATTAAACACTGTAGAGGACGCAAGGGTGCTCGAGTACGAGTATTATGTATTTAAATAAATTGCACCTGGATCGGCCAAAGAATGGTGCAGCTCCGCCGTCTGCCGTCGCAGTCGTAATCGCATTTCGATTATCACCTGAAGCTCGGTCCCCAGCTAATTAGAAGCCCACCGGTCACCTAACCGGATAAGTCACACCTAAGCAGATTATATTATCTTGCTTACAACTTGCCTGCCGATGGAACCTGCAGTACTTAAAATCGGCTGCAGCTGTACACTTCTCTATAGCCAGTTGCGCTACATTTGCAGCGCGATCCAGTGCGTGTGGGTTTCCAAGTATAGGGTGCGGTCTAGTTGACTTTACCTTTAAAAAATGAGACATTATAAGTGGCTGCTCCATTACCGGGGCAAGGTCCGACCTCAAACGGGTTCCCTATCTTGACAAAAGGTATTTACTACTACCCGCCGTGGGTTGGCTAAATTTATTTTTCGTTTTTAATAGCGACAAACATTACAATGCAACGCCTCCATTAGCAGGGCATTCTCTGAACGGGATGAAATAACTCCGCTGCATTTTTCAAGTAAAACTAAGTTTTGATTAACTGGTTTGAGATCAGCAAGTGTTTTTTACCCTGAGGAAATCAACTTCCTGCCTGCTTTTGTGCTTAAATGCATGACCCTTTAGGTAAAGCATCCATATATAGAATATGAATCAGAGAACCACCCAGCATCAATAGAATACTACTGTCATTACATCCGTACTTAATACAAGCAGAATCGTTTTGCCATGTCACCTCATTAATAAACGATATCGTCAATAACAGGCTATGCTCAGCACGGCGGGCTGCAGCGTTAAACCCTAGGATGCTACACAATAATGCAACTTACCGGAATCTAATAGCCTCCAAAGTGGCTTCGCTGATGGATATTGGGAGCGGTAAACAGCCTGGGATGCCTGACTTTGACAGTTCCAAACAACGTTACAAAATTACTTAAAATTGCTGAGATTCTCGTGCCAAGCTCGTAATATTAAACGAGTTTACGGGTCACGATATGGGATGCGTGTATCTATCACGAGTTTTATAAACGCTAATCCTTAGGACGTAGGGCACTAAAAACCCAGTCTTTTTGGAAGTCATTTTAAACTCTCGATCAATTTCATGAATTTAGTTAATTAAAAATCTTTCATGGCTTATTGAAATTATTAGACGTAGTTACATCAATATAAAATGAATAAAACATAAATAAAATATATATATTTACCGTGGACACCACAAATCATGTATAACGCAAAGTAATAAAGATAGCTGCTGGTGGGAGCAATCTCACGATTATTGGAATATGAAATATAGAATGTTTTCTGTAAGTTCAAAGCTTTCTTTTTTTAACTGACTAATATCCCGGTTTAATACCCGATCAGAAACTCATGAGCATTTATCTCATTTATTTGTAGCACGCGGCTGCAGATAAGATCCTATAATCGTCTAATATTTTCAGATTGGGTACTTTCACCCAATGAAGGCCAGCGTCCCATTTTGCGACGAAATATCATATAGGATTAACTTTGATATGAGTATTCAAAAACTTGAACCCTTTTAAGAAGAAATTATGTGCTTATTTCAGGTAGGGGCTTACAAATAATGCAATTTTAAATGTTTTTGTCTATGGTTGCCACCCATGTCCTTAGGAAATGTGAATAATTTTTTTTTTTTCACGATAACTTGGTTGGCTGAAATAATAACTTGTTGGAACATTTAAATATTCCACAGCATAAAATAATTGCCTTGGAGTTATATACATCTCAGGTCCAC
Organism: Parhyale hawaiensis; assembly: GCA_001587735.2. Lineage (NCBI taxonomy): Eukaryota > Metazoa > Arthropoda > Malacostraca > Amphipoda > Hyalidae > Parhyale > Parhyale hawaiensis. Next base: position 7,935,534 of record LQNS02276481.1, on the reverse strand, counting down.
ATCACGCAACAGCCAAGTATACATAAGCTTGTTCCAAGTTAGAGACAACATATTTCTCCCTATGGCCAGCAGGCAGTATCAGCTAAGAAAAAATTAATTTGATTCCTGTTATTCCCTCTGGAGACCGTATCAAGGATACCACAATTTTCCCGAATTTAGTACCGAAATCGTAACGGTCATGCAAAGTGCAAACTAAGGACGGAAGAAACGAGGGAAGAACGTAGGGAGGACAAGCTGAAATCTAAGCTGATACTTCAATCTTTAGAGATCTAACGGTTACAGAATAGACGAATGAATCAACGTCTCACTATTTTAAACATCGTTATTCTCACGAGAAATGATTTATTCGATTTATACTGTATTCTCAAGAATTGTGAGGTGCGCTGTCTTGAAAAGGAGGCAAAAGATAATTACCTCAAACTGATGCGCCATGAAGCAAACATCAAATGCTCTCATAAATATTATTTTAATGTGCAGCGGGTGCTTTTCATCGGGTTCCCTTTCTTGAGAATAGGTACGTATTATTACCCGCTGAGGAAAACTGAATGCTGTAGCTTTCATTTTAGGGCCTATCTATGTGCACGAGGGTTGCGCAGTCTCTTACTATCTTATTGGCTGTTGTTGAGAATGACAGTTTTGTGTTAAGTTGTAGATGCAATTTGACTGTTTTTAGAGTGGTTTGGTTGGCTTTATCGAAATGAGATGCTTAATTGCGGGTCAAAGTAACTCATCGGGAACGTTAACCGTGTACCATCAAATTGATCCATTCGCGTCCTGCAACGAAGGACAGTTAATCATACTGGATGGCCACTAACCAAACGGTAGACATTCTCCACATTATTTAAATGATTTTTTGCTGCGTGTTTTTTTTCTACAGCCCACTTTAACGTAAGCTGAAGCGTAACTGTTTGGAAACAACGTGATTTCTTCTCTATGTCTTCTGCTGGTGCTTGCCATATAGAATGTTGTGTGTCCGAAAGGTATTTAGCTTTTTCATACCACTCTTTGTAAAATAACATTGTGGCAGTTGTAGGTACAACTCAGTATCCTGTCTACGCTTGGAGCAGGGGACGAAGAGACCAACCAAGCAGGCAACCAACAAGCTGTGTATTAATTTATCTATATATTTATTACACAAACGGATGCACAAACTAAGCACTATGTACTATTATAACGAGTAAACTCTGAGAGCGAAAAATAAATGCTTGTATTTTTTTACTTTTTGTTAATGATGTATAATCCACTCAACAAGCACCTCTTGTCATCTCATTACTTTCATTTGCCATCATGATTTTTTTCTGTTATTATGTACAAGCTACTAATTGTCAACGAAGCGAAAGCGGAGATATCTAGGCAACCGTACCTTGTATGTCCGCAGTGTCTGTTCGCTACTCAATCAGAGTTGTGTATAATCAGCCTCGGCTAAGTGTTTGTTATACCTTCAGGTTGTGCTGCACTAATGAATGTGGGGTGCGGCTAGGACATTAACTTTTCTTACTAGTTTTCCCTAACTGCAAACAACCAGCACTAAATGTCAGAACGCAATGTAAATGTATATACCCGTAAAGCCTAAAGCTACATAGACTTTGCTGAATATTGTCCTAAAATGTCTCCAAGTAAACAGCCAATTAGCCATTAGGAAACCCCTGTCACGTAAGTTAGTTTTTCCATGAAACTTTAAAACTCATTAGCGTAAACGCATACGAACCTGAAAAACTTCTGGTTGGGTAGATATTTTTATATTATAACCCATGCTTAGAGATTTGGAAAATAAATTTCACAGACACAACAAACATTAAAAAATCGCGAAAGTTCTCTGGTGACGCTTGGTGGGTTACCACAGTTGTAAGTATTGATGTTTACCACTAGTCTGCTTTCGACAACTTCATGCAAAAAAAAAAACAGTTCAGTAATTGGAAGTCAAGAAGGACGCTTCAACTAATTACCGTCTTGCAGAAAAGATGCTAACTGGCATTCCCTGTTCGCCATCCAATTATCTGCCTGCGCTTGACTCTACCGAGGAGATAGTTAATCTTTTATTATTAAAGAAAGAGGCAAATGCAATCAAGGATCGAATCATAACATGCAAAAAGTTTTCGTTGCGAGAGGGTAAAATAATCGTCCAGCTCATAAATGGCTGCAATTGGAGTTTGAATTAATCAATTCAGTTCTAAAAGTTCTTCTCCGTCGAGCTTGATTTTTGAAACGCTGTCTAAAGATGGTTCAAATTGCCATTTGAGTCATACTATGTATTCCTATTACTCCGGCATGACTGTTTGATTTACAGTGTCAAATAATGCAATTCAGCAGTAGTGTTACAAAATCTCCATTGCATTCCAAAAATATGTAATTTGCACCGCATGCATCTTAGCTGAAGTCCGTCCCTCACTCCATCAATTCAGAACAGAGAAGTACAGTCATCATTACCTCCGCCAAGGAGGTTATGTTTTCGTCGTGTTTGGCTGTCTGTCTGTTACCAAGATAACTCAAAAAGTTATGAACCGATTAGGATGAAAATTTACAGGGATTGTTAGGTATGTTAAGAGAAACAGATGATTTACTTTTGGTCAAGATATGTCCATCCGTTTGTTTGTTTGTTTGTCTGCCTAATTTTTCTCAATGAATGGATTTTGATGAAATTAATATGAATTGTTAGGTATATAACAAAGAGTAAATGACTGTTAGCACAAAAACTCAAAAAGTAACAAATGGATCTTTATGAAACTTATAGAGGATCTTAGTAATGTTAAGAGACATAAATGATCAAATTTTGGCGCAGATCGATTTGTTCGTTTGTATATTTGACTCCTGTTTGTCATAAAGCTTGTTAGCAGTATAACTCAAAAAGGTATGAACGGATGTTCAAGAAAATTGCACAAGCTGTTATTACTATAAAAAACCACAGATGATTAGATTTTGGAATTGATACAAAGATAATTATGGTTTCAGAGCCAATTTGAATATTTTGCTACCGTTGCCTCGCTTCGGGGAGGTATGAGCTCTCAGACTGCTCAAGTTTTTACCAGAAACCAAAACCGTATCCAAGAAACGGCAAAAAATTTTTTCCTGCACACTCAATGTAAATATATATTCGCGCTTACAGGCGGGCCACTTGTTTTTCATTTGAGAAAAGTTCCTTGTAGAGTAGATAATAGTGAAAAAACTGAGATTTCATTTAAGTACATAATTATTTTTGACCCGTCATTTAATGGCGGCGCGAGCTGCTTGTAACAAAAAAGTAGAGCACTCTGATGCGCATACCTCCGCCAAGCTAATCAAAATTAACGAAAAATTCAAATTGGTTCTGAAACTATGTTTCCTTTTAATCAACACCAAAATCAGGTCATTGGTGCTTCCGTAGTTTTCTCAAAGATCCGCTCATACTTTTCTGAGTTATGTTACTAACAAAAATATTCTGACAAATGTATGTCCAAAATACAAGCAGACCAACCGATCACCACCAAAATTTGATCATTTATGCATTTTGACATTTCCAACAATTCCTGTAAATTTCATAAAGATCCGTTCATAACGTCTTGAACTTTTTGCAGACAAACAATAAATCAAACACTGAGGTAAACAAACAAACTAACGAACTCACAGATCATCACAAAAATTTGGCAATTTTCGCTTCGTAATATATCTAACAACTCATGAAATTTTGTTAAAGATATATGTCGATCACTTTCTGAGCTATCTTTGTGACAGACAACTAGAAAGACAAACTCACCGAAAACTTAACTTCCTTGGCTGAGGTAATAAACAAAGAAATAAATACAAATACCACTGGCTTTATTATAACCTTTTGATACTTATGAATGTACTTAAATGATAACTAGCATCTTCCGACCATTGCTGCATTGTGACACAGTTCGTTTGAGCATTAGAGGAATGTCATCGCTGCCACTTCAGCTTCCTTGGTACCTTTAATTTTAGCAAAAACGTTATTACTCTAGCTCGTTGGACCCCGATATATGGATCCTTTAATAATGTGCCTTGTGCTGTTTGTACATGGAGAGATTTTTTTTCAAAAACTTGAAATTTTATCAATTAAATTTAAATTTATTGAACCTGATGTGATCAAGAAAATCATTTTAATCATTTTGGAAAACAGCATTTTTAGAGACCAGCACTTGCAAGAACCAGATTTAAATTTAATTTTATTATGCCTATGTGGCACTGCTTCTCTGACTACTGCAAACTGGGCGCATTTTCTAATTTGCACTCTATACAAAAATATGACAAATGTATTCAATAATTAGATCAATAAGCAGGGGATAAAATAGCGCAGTTCGTAGCAGAAACTGAACTTAGTGAAATTTACTTATTCCTGTGTTCATAAGAAATATAAGCTTGACGAGTCCTAGAAATTTCCTAAATATCTAGGCACATCACATTTATCAATGAGAGGCAATTCTTATTTCTCTATTAATACAATAAATGATTTCTTTATTCGCACATAATTGTGACAAGGATGGAAAATCCAAGCTCACAGACGTGGAAAAGTGGTTGGCACTTTGCATTAAAACTTGCTCTCTTTGGGATTGAAATCCATGATTCATTAAAAGAAAATTCCTTACTTTTAATCATAAACAACCGATGAATGGGCACCTTACATTTGAAGTGGCATTAATTCATTGTAAAAAAGGCGCTGATTTACCTATTTGATTTTGTCAATGACTCGAAGGAATACTAAGGATGGCAATTTGGTGGTAATGTCTTTCGACTAATTAACTAGCACGGAAAAACCTCCTGGACGCTGAAGTTTATTTTCGAACGGATTGCATAATATTATTAATTATTAATATTTAACATACCCCTATCATTTGCATCGTTGGCCATAGGTATCTATCTTGCCTATTTTGATTTATGCGCTGTTTCTAAGTATCATCAGAACTACGCTTTTGTAAGCAAACTAAGTGATTGGTCTAAAGTATGAACAACTAGAACGCTTCTTGGCGTAAGACCATCACTCGTCGTGGAGACAAATTCAACCCCGTCATTTTTTTATGGACAGCTAACTCTAGTTTTTTTTTCTGCATTTTTCACATCTCAGCCTACCCACCTGACTGCCTGAAAAAGATTGTGATGATTCCTGAGCTCCTTCTGCCTATTTTTTGTGTGAACAGAGAAATATACATACAAACATATTAAAATATCACTCCCGCTTTTCGCTTCGCTCGCGGGTGATAATAATAATTGCTGCAATTAATTCTATGACTTGGTAAGAAGCTTTCGCGACATTCCCAGAACGAGTGATTTTTCTTCTACGAGAAATTCCTGCTTCTGCTTGCTGTTTGGACAGTCTTTTAAAATAAATTGCAGATTAACTTCGTAAATGAGAGTGCTTACTTCCAAAATGTTTACCGGACTAGAACTTCTGGGAATAATTTATGTATTTGATTTTATTCCACATACCACACAAAAGCGAAAAAGATTACCCTCACTTTCAGTCTGAAAAGGGCTTGGATTACTACTCTAGTTTTATGCATCAGTCACGGTTTAGCTGTCCACACTTTAGTTTTGCTCTTTTTGAGAATAGCATTCATAAATGTCACTCCTCTTTCCAAGAAAACAATCCTTTGTTATGGGTGACATATTCTAAACTCGCCATCAACAAAATACTTTTACTCTCAACACCAAACTGTCTTTTTAAATAGAGTACTTCTAAAACCGACCGCTTTAAACGTAATATTTAAACGTAATATTTACTGGACGGGGCTTGACAGTCTCAGGCTGTGTTGTTCATAATTTGATGGTTCACATAAACCACGTTTGTTACATGCCTTAACGAGCATCAAGCCTGGTTCCTGGTCACCAACTACTAGTTCATTAGAAGAAAAACAGCAGCTAAATATCATGATAATATCGTAAGGAAAGGAACAGAATATTGGTCAGTAAATCATATATATTCATGTGATAATTGCACATTTGCTATTCAAAAAAGAGTACATGTTTCTGGTATGCTTAGAGGTACACCTAAGGACTCTCTCGCGTGCTCGCCTTGAGAACCACTGCTGTATGAAATAAAAACGGTTTTCAATGGACGATCCATTACAATAAGGGAGAACATTACTTATGTTTACCACAATTTGTGGTAGACAATAGCAGGCATAAACTTCGAGTGTCAATTTAAAGTACGGTAGAAATTAAACTCTAGTTAAATATAAACGTTGTACTAAAAAGTGATCAAATCAAAATTTAGTGTCACCTTGATACAGGAAGTTAAAAACAACAAACGACCAATCAATATTAAATTTTATGAAATTATCTCTCGAAACTAACAAGCAGCAATGCACAAGATTCTCCAACACAATTCTAGGCCACCTAGGAAGCTGAACCCCTTAATTATCTTGTGGTTGTTTTATTTACTAGATTTACTAGATCTCGCCCTAGTGACCCTCATTCCTTAACCCTATACATAGGACTAGTTTTCTCCACGAAGTATATTTCAGACGATGCTATTCTCAGCAGAAACCGACATGGTCTAAAATTATTTAACGTTGCAAAGCCTATAAATAAAAAAAGACTAAAACAGCTGTCCGTAAACTCTTCTTATAAAAAGTTCAGTCGCTATGAATACGTAAAACATAACGTTTCGTCTATTCTGTCCATCAGCAGTGGACAATTTCCTGAAGCAAATAAATAATACGACCAAGGGTCAATTCTAACAATGAACGTCTCATCGTTTTGAAAAGGAACAGAATTATATATACTAGCCTTACTAAAACTATCATATATATCACTTATATATACTGTAAATTTATTTTTACTTTACTTTACCAAAGGGAAGCATCGATAAAAACGAAGCAACACCAAAATATGAGTACTGAATATGTACAAGCTATGCATTAGCTATACTCAGAGCAAAGGTACTCTGAGCATCATTCAATTAGTGGAGGTTTTGATACGAAATATAACGGGACTAAAAAATTTGTGGGTCAGCCTTGTCCTTGTAGGAAGAGGCTGCTAAGGATTATACAATTTTTCATGCAAACTATAACACTACGCTGTTCGGCATGTGTTCTTACTGAAGACTACATGAACAGGAATAGAGCGGAACATCCGTTCTAATGCAATATGCCCTGCATGTTCAGCCACCCTGGTCATAAATAGTTTGAAAGTTCTGAGATTAAATGTGCTAACTCTATATTTCTAGAAACTTTCAGACTACTGCCAATGACACAAAAAAAAGAGAGAGAAAGAAGCAACACACTTTTTTTACGATTCTGAATCGATATCAGTATCTTGGGATATCATCAGCTGTAATAGGGTTACAGAATCTGCCTCTTCCAAATCGCAAACTTTATTCAACATTATTAGTTTGTTTTAACTCTTTCTTTCCTTTTAACATTTCTTTCTCATAAGAAATTATGAGCAGAGATTTTCCACGAAATACGCCAGCTCTTGTTTTTCCCAGGTCACGCTACCTCTGTTGGTCTTCATCTTCAGCGCAGCATCCTTCTCTCAGCCTATTGGCAAGTTCCAGGAACTTGCGTCTTCTTCGCGTAACAAAAAGCACGTAACTCCGGACAATGGAGAGGGACCAGGCCTCTTCCCAAGGCGTCCTGTCATCAGGTACACCCGAAGCCTCGAAAGACTTTTGCCGTCACGAAATGCAATACGACCCGAGTCACTGCAGCCGATGATATTGGTTCGTGAGAAAAGAAATGCACGGCCCGATGCCTACTTTGCCGATACGGAGAACGATTACCTAGAGTCTCAGAGCGTCCACTATAGGCGAGCAATGTCGCCTGCATCAGAAATGCTTTCAGGGCGTCATAAGAGGCATGCAAATCCTGATTCTTCCGAAATGGAAGATGAATATCGAGAAGCTCAAGTTAACTGGAGGAACAGACGAGCTGTAGTGAACGATGATGAGCAGGATGCTGACGGTCGCTTCAACCCAGTGACCTTGAAAAGAAAGCGACGGGGAGCTACTCTCCCTCGTGTTTACCCTGCATCGAATGACTATTACTCCAGTAGCCCCAGCACAAATGAATTTCTGATCAGGACCAAGAGGGGAACTGATGAGATCGATAAGGAAACAGCACTTTTAAAACGAAGCTACGCAGGAGTAAAAGAAAGCGAGGAAGAAAGCGACATTGACGATGTACAAGCAGAAGCGAGTGAGAGTGATGTAGTTTACGCTGAAGATGATGATGATGAAATGGTTATGAGTGAGTCTTCTAAGAATGAGGAGTTATACGAAAACAGTTACGACCCTGCATCGGCAGTTATCTACAACCGACATAAAAGAGAAGCCAGTAGTGAGGCAGACTTATTACCGGAAGAGTCGAGAAGGTTTGAACAAAGAAGGTCTTCGCGAGGTTTCGGTAACAGGCGCAACACAGGAGGAAACGTCAATCATTTTGGTCACTTGAGAAGGCTTAGAAGAAATTCTCCGTACCTTCCAGTGTGGTCTGAAAAGCAAGTGGATGACTCCCCTAAAGATTCAGGCGAAAGTTACAACCATGGTCGAAATAGGAGAAGTGCTGGCGAATCTGCGCACAAATATGTACTTGGGTACCATAAAAATTTAGAAACTCTAGGCGAAAAAGATGACGAATTTACAGGCCATGAAAATGTGCATCATAGCAGGCGAAAGCGTGAGTCCAAAACTGCCGACCTTGGTCGTGATGACGAAGATACAGAGCTGGCGGATAGCTTTGAAAATGGAATTGTTAAGGTCCTCGGTCGTTCCAGAAGAAATGTAGTGGCAGCTTCCAGGCTCCTGAGACGCCAGCAACAACACCAGAACAAGCTCATGCAAGACGCCTCTCAGCAAGTGTCTTCCTATACTGCATATGAGCTTAAGCCTGCTGCTACTAGTAAGTTATTTACATACTACTTGATAATGGTACCTTGTATGCTATGCTAGGTGAGATACTTATTACTGAAAAAAACATAAAAAGTGGTTTGTCGTTCATTTTGAATACTGTATCATCATAAAAACTTTTAAACAGTAATTAGGTATTTCCCAAAGCAATGCTTTGTTGCTCTGCGGTTACGATGCGCATATTGAGGAGAAGATTAGTGAGGGGGTGGCATATTCCTCAAAGTAGAACCACAAAGAGGAACATTATGATAGGAGTATTTCGCTGATGTGATCATATTATGTTCACGTCTAGTGCCGGCGAGAGCCAATATAGCTAACGAGATCCTGATATTCACGAAAGCAAGTACTTACATACAATGCATGTGAAAAGATTTTCCGATATTTTTTTACTCGGATAATAGTATATCTTACCGGGCCTTGTTACGTTATAGCCCAGTTTGCCCACTCAACTGCTAATGTAAATCAGCAACGGAAGGATCATCATCTCAAAGCCAACATGCACTTTACATCCGAGTTAATAAAGAGTTTTGTTATCAATTGACTACAAATTGGTGTTTGGAACTGCTCGTCTTTTTTATTAAACAAACTTGGTCACGTGTCAAATGTCTGTTATAAGATACAAAAAAACAATTCGAAGTTTTGAAGGGCCAGTCTTTTCCATTAAAACAAATACAAACTCGTTTAAAGTGAATCACGTTTATAGCACAAGATATTAGAGTTTCAAATTGAAATTTGTTAATAATAGGAATGCGAGCGAATGTAAAATGTTAGTGTTTATAATGACAGCTGATAATGGAATGATGCGCTGACAATGCTGTTAGCCTGTACCAATGAAGTAAGTTACTTATCATTTCAAGCAGGACATGATGCTCTGTACTAAAAGGGATAACGATACAGGTGCAGTAGCGCTGATCAGATGGGAAATCCAGTATCATAATTGTATGCTTACTTTCAAATGTACTTCATGTGTCTTCAATACTTACTTAACTGGCCATGCAGCAGATTCATTTGCTGTTATGCAAGAGAATTTTTTTTCCGTAGTACTTATAGTACACATAGTCAAATACTCTATTACAAGTAAGTAGTGTATAAGGCTGCGAGATCGCCGTTTTTGAGGGTAACCTACCCTCGCGGCTTCCCTCGCGCGTGAGCTTCCAGTTTATTACGGCCAATGCACTACCGGTTTAGCGGGGGTCTAAGGGGTGCAAACCTTCCGGAAGTGCGCGGGGCCTGGGAAACCGGAACGGGCGGCGCAATGACCCGCCGGCGCGAGGGGAACATACCCTCAAAAAGGGCGATCTCGCAGCCTTATACACTACTCAAGTATTTGTTGAAAAGTACATTGCAGCATCACTATTAAATAACATTTTTCCTTCAATAACAACAGATGATTATTAATTATGTTTTCGTCGGATTTGTCTGCCAGTCTGTCACCACGATAATTTTATGAAACTTGCCGGAGTTGTTAGGGATATTAAGCAGAATAAATGAACAAATTTTTGTGATGATCTGTTTGTTTGTTTGTCGCTGTATTTGATTTTATGCTTGTTAGCATAATAACTCAAAAAGTTATGATTGGATTTTTATAAAATTTTCAGAAATTTTTAGTAATGTTTAAAGACATAATTGATTAAATTTTGGTGATGATCGGTTTTTTGGTTTGTGTATATGACTTATGTTTGCTAAAATGTTTATTGGCAGCATAATTCGAAAAGCTATGAACTGATCTAAAATAAAATTACACCCTGTTACTGCCATCAAACAGCACAAATGTTCAAATTTTTGTGTAGATACAAAGATAGTCATGGTTTCATAGAAATTTGAATTTTTTGTTACTGCTATCTCGCTTGGCGGAGGTATGCACACTCAGAGTGCTCTAGTTGCAGGTTAGATTAAAGTTCTACAATGAGACCAAATTCGCTTGCAGAGCTAGAGAAAGTAAAACCCCTTAGACCGAAGACTATCTTAGTACTACCACTGAGATCAAATTCATCTGCAGAACACAAGGGAGGAAAGTCATCAAGCGAGAAGAGCTCGGGCCACAAATCAGGATTCACAGCATCGTCCGGCCACAAGGCGGGGGAAGGACACAAGGCCGACAAAGGATTCGAGGAAAACCACAAGCAGTCGCACGCTGCTGAAGGAAAGTCGGTGAGTAAAAGTAATTTACTGAAATATCACAGAATTATTTGTTGCTCAGGATGCGAATACAATAAATGATGATGTTTTGCCAATAAGTTACGAGTTTTATGCATCGCAACTGCAGTTTCAAAGTCACTACGTAAAGTACGAACCCAAAGTAACTTGTGCTCGGCACTTTCTTAGGCAAGTAACATTGGGCTGCATGAGCGATGCGTAATGTTATGATATTTGTTAATGTTTAAATATCGTAGATGTTTCCTTAACTGCTTTCGACTGAGGGACAACCGACCCTTTAAGGGCGAAATAACATACACGAATAACGCATACTAATACTGCGCAATTCAGTTTTGGCGAGTCACCAAGTCTCGAACAATAAGAGAGATGTGAAGTCATAGCTCCCTCCCCTTCTGTAAGGTAAAGTAAGCATGATCGCAGGCGCCAACTGGGGAAACTCACAGCACTGGTTCGTGCTATAGATGCGGGCTAACGTCCCCCACAAGAGTCGGTCACAATTCGCTAAGAGCTATGGCGCAACCTACGGAAGGCTCATATTTCGACGGCTGGTGATCTCCTCCCTTCCCACGACTATCTCTATTTCTGGTAAGGGTCACTACCTCCGCAGTAGCATCCAGGCACCATGCTACTTCAGTGACTTAAGCCCAAGGACTCGCCTGCTGGAAACAGTCTCGATACTGATTATTCTGAGCAAGACACCCAACCAAAAGCGTTTTACTTACTGTGAGGATAACCTCACGTCTCCTAGAGTTCTATGACGGGATTAAACTTAAATCGAGAGTGACGTCACAGTCTCCAGAGTAGTTGAAACTGGCTCAAGTTAAGGGTGAAAGTAAGAAGTAAGTAGGTAAGAAAAGTTAAGAGTGAAACAGTAATTATCTTCCACTCGCTGCCATTTTCTTGAGTTATAATTCGTTAGTTGAATTCCGAAGTATGTTTATGAGGGCCCACTAAAGGCTTCAAGATTCATTCCTTTTTCACGTATGGTGAACGTTACTTCCCATTTAGTCAGTGGTCTCCCAGTGTAATATTTTCCGTAGATAACTCGCTCGTTCTGGTGCTGACCGTTCAATTAATTGCTGGAGTTTCCTAAAGCTTACATTGGTCAGACTCATGTTCTTTTAAAAAGAGAAATTGATAAATAACCCAGTTAGAAGTCTTTTACGGGATTAAGAACTACATTTATATACAGTCGGTAACAGAATTTTGTTTTGTCCTGCCCGCTAAAACCACTTATCAGTTTCCTGGTCGGCCGGAAATTCTGCTGGGATAACATATTAAAATAACATCAACAGGGACACTCGGGCAGCGGAGGCAAGAAGTACTCAGGAGGAGAGCACAAGAGCCACGCCCACGGGCACGCCAAGTCCGGCAAAAAAGGATCCAAAGGACATCATCGGGAGCACAAAGCGCATCATAGCAAGGGGTCGCACGCTGATGTAAGTTTCTAATGATTACATTAAAATATTCCACCAACGATAAATTACAACCTTTCAGTGGCAATTCATGGCATACTAGAAGTAAGTAACAAACTAGAACGCCTCGTGGCGTAAGACCATCACTCGCAGTGGGAGCAAATTTCATCGCCATCATATTTGATGGCCAGTTAATCCTAGTTTCTTGGCATGGGTCACATTGAAAACAACCCGCCAGACTCCGTGCCAAAAATATGAATATTGTTCAACTGCTTCTACCCGTTTTTGGGTGGACAAAAAAATATACAAATATACATATATATATACTTAAATATTCAACGAAAACATTATCACCTCTCTCACTTCGTTCGCGGGTGATAAAGATGATGTTTCATAGCTCAAGATACATCACAAAAAATGAATCACACTCAGACGAAGGTAATAAGTTAATTCCGTGACTGATGTTCCCGCTGAGAAGCCCTTCAGACTCATTTGTTATTAATTGATACGTTGTGTTTGATAAGGAATTTTACATTTGAAGTAAGTTATCTAGGATACAACTTGTGTAGCTTTAAGTTCACCTCTTTCTTAAGTTTCTAATTTCGTTATTGAAAGTTGACTTTGCACGAAATCGAAAGCTTGCAAATTGAAGTTATGTTCTTCCTCATAGCTCTTGCTACGACTTTCATTACCTCCGCCACGGAGGTTATGTTTTCGTCAGGTTTGTCTGTCTTTCCGTATGTCTGTCCCCAAGATAACTCAAAAAGTTACGGATGGATTTTGACGTAATTACAGGGATTGTTATGAATGTTAGGAGGAACAGATAATTAAGTTTTGGTGAAGATACGCCCATCCATTTGTTTGTTTGTCTGCCTCATTTTTCTCAATGCCATAACTCAAAAAGTTATGGACAGATTTTTATGAAACTTGCATGAGTTGCTAGCTATGTCACAGAGAGTTATCGACCAAGTTTTTGTGATGATGTGTTTGCTTGTTCGTATGTTTGTTGTGTTTTTGATTTTATATTTGTTACCCCAATAACTCAAAAAGTTTTGAGTGAATCTTTGTGAAACTTACAGGAATTGTTAGTATTGTTAATAGACATGAATGATTAAATTTCAGTGCAAATCGGTTGATTTGTTTCTATGTTGGAGTTGTGTTTGTCATAATGTTTGTTATGCAATAATTCAAAAAGCTTAGAATGGATCCCTATGAAATTTGCAGGAGTTGTTGGTAATGTTAAAAGACATAAATGTAGATGATTAAATTTTGATGGAGATCGGTGGGTTCGTTTGTATGTTTGACATATGTTTGTCATAATGTTTGTTAGAACCATAACTCAAACAGTTTTGGAAAGATTTTCAAAAAAATTGCGGAAGCTGGTAATACTATTAAAAGGCACAAATGATTACATTTTGGAGTTGATACAGAAGACATAATGGTTTCAGAGCAATTTGAATTTTTCGTTACCGTTGAGTTAGTTGGCGGAGGTATGCGCTCTCAGAGTACTCTAGTGGTAATAATTTATTACTCTGCCCACAAGCGCACCATAGGTTTCCGAATGCATTTTTTTTTTTCAATATTTTACGGCATAAGACCTGAATGAACGAACTACTGTTGAGTTTTCTGCTTTTACGCTGAAACGTCTCATTAGGCTACTTGAATGTATTACTTGAGTTTATGATGCGAGTCGAAAATTAAGCCTGCAGTATTCAGTAGTGTAGTAAATACTCCAAGTACTCAAGAGCATGAATTTCAATCTGCGAAATTTTTTAATGAAATTTCCAATGACTTGAAAGAGCGTTGTTCTAAATTTGTACTGAAGAAGAGATTTAAAGCTATTGCTTTAAGCCATTATTGATATATTTAGAAGTTGATGTCTACCCTATATTTTATAAGGAGTTTACAAATCCTTTTTATTTGCCTGATAAGTATGTGATACTTTTTGGCAACACACTGTAATTATATTTGTTTACTGTACATGTATAGTTGTGTGCAAATAAAGGTGTATTTGTTTTGCAATGCTGAAACAGACCAGAATGAAATATCTTTAGAGCAACGCTGATCATATAGAGGATGTATGTATGTATAACAAAACAATTTTCTTTACAATTACAATGTTCTGAATGAATCAAATGTAATAGGTACATAATTCTCTTGCGTCACAAGCACCAACTCTATCGTTTGTATCTCTATAAAATAACATTTCTTCATGAAAGCAATCCAAACAAAATATTATTTCGCAGCCTCATAACCACTAACTTCAGATGTTACTCTTCCTTTTTATATATAAATTTGGAAGGACCAAATGTAATACCGGACAAGCTGCTATTACTTGTCCAAGTATTGTAATATTGATGAATATAAAATGGGATCATTTGTTGCTTGGGTTCCGTGAAATTATCTGGACTACTTAATACATAAGCTGCTGTTTCTGTTAATTGTCTTACGATGATCGAAGACAAATGTAATTCTTTTTTCAATTAGAAGACACCTTCAAATTTTTCTTCCTTTCCACCAGGGCTACAAAGCGAAAAAGAACAAGAAGGAATCTGGACTAAAGAAGAGTTTCCACGATGACAGTGACAAGAAGGGCTACCACAGTCAATACGACCACTTCGACTCCTTCCATGAGAGCAGCTCCGGAGGCTCTGAAGAGAAGAGCAGCTTCTCGGTAGGTTTTAGAGACAGTAACCGAGTAATTTTAACCTGGTTTTACAAAAAGACGAATGCAACAATGAACATATGTATTTTGAAAACCGCCAAGTACGTAAATATTGGTATTATCAACAATTAGCTACTACACAAAAGTGTAAAGTCATACCAGTTCGGCTTTACAGCATTTTTCAAAATCTAGGGGTTCAAAGTTTTTGATATATACGTTTAAATGTGTTTATTTATTTACCTATTTATTCATTATTATTAATTATGATCATCATAGTGCAACACCCGGGGCTGCATTTAGTTTCGAATACGTTTCGAATACGTTTTCCAAGGATTAATTTATTTCCTATTTGGAATTGAAAAAAAAAATAAACCCTGTATTCAGCTTTTAATATCCAGCTATCGTCAGCTGGACAGAAGACGGAAAGCATACTATGGTAAATGCAGTTTAGTAGGAAGTCGCAGGAGCGATAAGAAGTTTGCTGGTGACACCACTACATGTTTCTAACGTGACCAAGTGGTCTTGCGGTGAAGAACGAACTCGATAAAACACAACATTATCTAGAGCATGTTTCTAACTACATATACTAATCAAACGTAAAACCAACTTAATTTCAAAAATTCATTTTAAGTTTAACTCATATAGTACATCAGGCGTTTCCCGTTCAGGAAACCAAATATAGTGTAATATTTATCTATGTGCAATACCCATGGAAATCCTGCCTCAAAAATAGCTTAATTTCCAATTTTATATTAAAGTCACCGTTATTTCATTGTTTTGTTAGGACTCTGAAGAAGAGCGCCTAGCACGAACAATCTTTTATTCTTTTCTTAACATATTTCTTACTGGTAACGTAATTTTAAAATACACTTCCTCTTTGTTTCATTTTGCTTTCAAACCCTGAATAAGCAAGACTAAGACGGAGAAGTTTTTTCTTGACTTTTACCAGTAAGACAATTTTAAATTGCGCTTGATCTTCACTTCACTATTTGTTACCAGATCAAAAGAAGCACGGCTTTAACCACCAAGCTTATTTCGCATGTCTCTTCGTGCAATTTTAGATTAGACTTAATCTTCATTTCCTTTTTTTTTTCAGACACTGAAGAAACACGACGCCCATGGAGAAAAGGGTCATCACGAGAGCGGCAAGAAGGCTGAACACAAGGCAGACCACTCAGACAAACACGCCAAGACTGACAAGACAGCTCACAAGGCAACTACCAATAAGAAGGCTTCCCATGAAGCAAAACACACTTCCAAGCACTAACAGT
>LQNS02276481.1:7866436-7899882 GCA_001587735.2 Parhyale hawaiensis | reverse complement strand
TTATAGGTTGTCGTTGGGGGGAGGGGGGGCAGTCGGTGCTACCCAACCTGCGTCACATTGGAGATCTCGATTACCCAAGTGGTACCAAAGGCCTGATTGCAACAGGCCTCTGGGAGCTAATATGTTGAAGTATTATATACGCATGCAGTATTTGGGGCACCAATCTGTCACAGTCCATAAGGGACCAGGGTGAGCCTTAATTAAGCTGTAGGTTAGAGCATGTTCCATTGGGAGCCAAAATTAAACCTTTGAGACTTGACTTGTTCAAATCTTCGGACAGGAGCGCTGGCTTCGCCTAGTTGATTGAAGTGTCAGGGTGTGATTCTTAATCAGCTGGCCGAGAGACTTCCAGAAACTCAATCTTGCTTCGTCAAATGGAGTTTTCAGCCGGCCCAACGTAATCACGTTGCTTTTAACACATGCAGTACGATTCAAAGTGGCAAAGCCGAAGCTTCTGTCTAAAGTTTCGGACAAGTCAAGCTTCGAAGGCTTAAGATTAACACCCAATCGCTTGCGCTCTTAATATCATTATCGTTATGAGGGGTCGCCTCGAGAGAGACTCCTGTTGGTTACCTCGGCCTTATCTAATACCTAAAGCCCGGTGCCCACGTAACAACTTTCGTTGCCGCTAGCACCCCAGAGGCAACTCAACTATTCGTTTACGTGGCCGCAGCATGGTTTCAGCTTGTGCAAAATTTAACTGCATAAAATATTGTCGAAAACACCAGTCGCTACTGCAATGTTCATACCCTAGCAAGTGGCAATATGAAGTCAACTTTCAACTATCGCCCCTTGTTAAGAGCAGGTTAAGTCCACAAAGAATGATATTTGGAGAATGAGTGCCCGATGTTCATCGACGTCATGCTGAAGTCACGGCCACGACCACGCAGTCGGATTAGTTGAGTTGGCGCTAGGTTGCTAGTGGAAACGAAAGTTGTTACGTGGGCACCAGGCTTTAGGGACGTCTTCCCTTGGCTCCCTTCCACTTCGATAAATCAACTGATGATGTTTTCTTTGGTAAATTTTATTCAGTTCAATTTGCTTTATTAACTGAATTTCATCTCTCGTAAAATGTACTTGCATTTCTTTTCTGAAGAACCGAGAGGCTTATACTAGCAACTGTATCTGACTCAGGCAGCTGTGGCTTAAGTCATTGCAGCATCGAAATCGTGACTGTATCACTGCATTTTGTTTCGAAAGCCTAAAGGAAAAGCCTCAGATTTTTCACGGGGTTTTGGCATGAGGTGAGTCATGCGTAAATGGCTTACGTCATCTGCAGCATTGCTGGTAACGGCTTCTCTTTTATACCTATGGCAGAGACTTGGTTAGACCTACTTTCCCAGTTATTGACCGTTTACTGGGTAGGTGACCATATTTATTATGGCTATTTCTGTGATACTGTTCCTACGAAAGCAGGGGTTAGCCACTAGGTCAAGGTTAGTAATCTTTCTTAAAAAATTATGGTACTGTCGAAACTTCATGATAATAATTTTAGCGCTCATTATCTCACAGCCAAAGAGGGTTATACAAAAATTAATGCTTCTTTAAGCCATTAGTGAATCTGATTCAAGATTAAACGTTAATTTCTTCATTTATTAATAACTGCTTAAAAGTCAAAGATGGTTTGGCATGAAGCAATGTACGGTATTTCTCTAGAATGTTTGAAGCTAGAACATGCACGATTAGATGAAAATTCTACCTCGAAAGGCAACCATGGGTAGGCACAAATTCCTTGATCTCGGTAATCTGAGGCCATGAAATAGTATGATATTAATTGTTCTGTGAACTTCACTGAGTATTTAAATTAACAACATCTATAGTAAAGTTAGACCGAATGTAAGTTTCTTAATATTGGCGAATGCGAATGTCTTGTTTTTGATTTTTGCGAATATGAGTCTTTGGTCAAAGTTTCATTTCTCAAGTAATATGGCATTATATTTGGCTTCTAAAGTCTAGAGTGTGGACTCTGGAGTGCACTATTCAAAATTCGAATTCATTGTAAGAGCTTAGCCATTGAAAGTTGAATAGCTAATTAAAATCCATTAAATTTTCTTTGTTTCCAGGATGCAGGACGAGGACCCACTCATACCTGAATTCCACAAACCTCTTTCCCTAACCACCGCCCTTTGAAAGAGGATGATTCACTCTAGTAGATTGACTAGATTCACTAAATTGCATGTAAGCAATTATTGCTGTTGCTGATACAACTATAAACTCCAAGGGCCCGGTACTTTATGGCGCCGAAGTTTTGGTACCGATTTTTGGCGCCATGATTATTTTGGCGCCTAATAATTTGGCGCTGAATATTTTAGCGCTGATTGAAATTGAAACAGGATATTTGGACTACATGAAATACTATTGAAAATTTTATTTTAGACTATTATCTACAAACTTACATTGAAATAGTCGCATAATATGTAAAATGCGCTCATCAACTTTCACATACTAAAGAAGATAACATCAATACTATATTGACTTGAAGCCATTCATTTGGCAAATATTTACTTTAGTGGGGTATCATTCTTTTCCTTTTTTTAGTTGACTCATTTTTTTACTCAGATTCTAAAAACGAAGTCCTTTTTTTCGGTCGGCTCTACTTTTCGAGACATATGATTATGAAGTTCCCATTGTTTTCATATTGGAGAAAATACCAGGCGATGGCACATTGTGATGGAAAATCTTTTAAATAGTTTTTTAGGTTAGGTTAGGGGAGACGGAGAAAGGTCATAACCTAACCTAAGAAACCTATTTAAAAGATTTTCCATTACACTTGGCCATCGCTAGTTATTTTCTCCTATAGGAAGACAATGGGAACTTCAAAGTGATCTATCTTGAAAAGTAGAGCGGACTGAAAAAAGAAAAATTCATTTTTGGAATCTGCTTCAAAAAAGAGTCAATAAAAATAAAAAAAGGGAAAAAATTATACCCCACTAAGTAAAAATTTACTATTTACTTAATGCATCTTGTAATTGTGGGCTAAACAACGCAAATATTTTAACGGCTCTTATTATAACCTAACATTGCCATACCTAGCGTAACCAAACCATACCTAGCATAACCAAACCATACCTAGCGTAACCAAACCATACCTAGCGTAACCAAACCATACCTAGCGTAACCAAACCATACCTAGCGTAACCAAACCATACCTAGCGTAACCAAACCATACCTAGCGTTACCAAACCATACCTAGCGTAACCAAACCATACCTAGCGTAACCAAACCATACCTAGCGTAACCAAACCATACCTAGCGTTACCAAACCATACCTAGCGTAACCAAACCATATCTAGCGTTACCAAACCATACCTAGCGTAACCAAACCATACCTAGCGTAACCAAACCATACCTAGCGTAACCAAACCATACCTAGCGTAACCAAACCATACCTAGCGTAACCATACCATACCTAGCGTAACCAAACCATACCTAGCGTAACCAAACCATACCTAGCGTTACCAAACCATACCTAGCGTAATCAAACCATACCTAGCGTAACCAAACCATACCTAGCGTAACCAAACCATACCTAGCGTAACCAAACCATACCTAGCGTAACCTTGCCTAAAGTAACCTTACGTAAATGCTGGGCGCCAAAAAAATCAGAGCCAAAAAATGGGGCCCAGAAAAATCGGTGCCAAAACATCGGTGCCATAGAGTCCTATTCCGATACTCCAAGCACCTAATGGTTTAATTCTATTATTTGTAGGTTGAACTTCGAAAATAACAAATTTTTCTGCTCTCTCACCAGTCAGGTTACTTCGTTTTTCATCGTAAACTAGGCCGGCAACACTAAAAAGACGCTCACTCGCAACACTAGTCGGCGGATAATCAAGATAAGACTTCCCTAACTGAGAAAGATTAGGATATGTATTCGCGTGCATCTTCCACCATTTCAAAGGATCTTCATCTGTGGATATGTTTACACATAGACCGCAACATTACTTGAATCTTAGGTCCAAGTGGCCTCTGACGCTGGCGGCCAAAATGGGAAAAAGGGGATTTCCTCAAGAGCTATTATGAACATGTCCAGATACGGTCATGCGGGCAAGCGCCCAAGTGCGTCCCCGCCGTATCCAAAATACCTTGGAATTTTTTTCTTCAGTATTCGATAGGGGAAAAGAATAGCTCTTGAGAAAATCCCATTTTTCCGTTGCCGACTTTTGGCCGCCAGCGTCAGACCTAGGAGTCAAGTTCTGTTGTGGTCTATTTATGGCTCAGATATTAGCAAAATATTCGCATGTCTACATGCGAGTGCGAATATTGGAAACCATGCGAATATTCGCGAATGCAAATATTCATTCCACCTCTAATCTAGAGCCTATAAATTATTCAGGCTTAATGACTACTGTAAAATATTTGGATATTCCGAAGAGATTACAAAATACATGGTGACACCCGTCATCCAGTATAAAAAAGTTTCAAGGTGCAAAAAGAATCGTGGGAGGATGAAGATGTTAACCTTAACTATGGCGAAGTCGGATATCTGTTTCTCAGAAGATACCGTGAAGACACCTTTGGTTATGCAGTATACTGCCATTTTGCGCAGGCTTAGTACAAGTTGGCTCCTGGTGAATCATACTGCACAGTACATTACCAAATGACAAATGCTATTCAGCATGCTCATTGTAGGTTCTCTTTGCAACTAATACCGATGCCACACGATAGTCAAAAGAACGAGTATCGTCATCTTTCGTCCGGGTGTTGTTGTGCCCATTCAAATATCACACATTTGCTATCAATTTTGAGTTATAAATCCCTCCAGATATATATAATGATTTGTCAGAACGTTGACTAACGGCACTTGTGGAGTAAACTGAACTGGCGGTGAACATTCTTACACCATTTCTTGGCAAACTCAAAGCTGTGTTTACAAGAGCTGAACATAACGTTCGGACGAAAAGATGACGATACCCGTTCTTTTGACTAGCGCTTGGTATCAGCATTAGACTACTGCCCACAAGAGCCTACAATGCATACCGTGTCAATTTCATGGAAAAACTCAACGTGCTTGAACGTTACGCTGAAATATATTTCTTTACATATGTCATTCATCTGGGTAAAAATAAAGAAATTTTCCAAACTTTCCCTTTCACCCTTATACTGTGAAGCAAACGACAGTTCTCGGCGTGATCTGAAACTAGTTTCTTTGACAGTGTAACGATGCAAATGCCGATGCAGTTCACCCGGTAGCCCAATCGTTATTTGGATTGTGAAGAACGTTCCGCATTTGTGCTCTCGTGGAAAGCTCTCTACATAGGTTCTTCAAGACTTATAGAGGAATATCATTTTTTTTTTAAATTCCATCTGTGAATAGGCACACATTTTATACTCTCAATGAAAAAATTGTATGCTGGTCATAGTACCATTCAAGAAAGAAAGGAAAACATGTATGTCTCTCAGTAGGTAGGTTATCATACAATAATACTATTACAATACTTGTTCAGCAAACTAGTGTAAAACGTTATCGCAATGAGCCTTACCGATTAGGGAGCAAATTTATAGCACTGGTCTACTTCACAACCTACATTCTTTAAAACTCTCTACGAAGCAATAGGTTCACAGATAGGCATAATGTGAATCAATTAAGTACTAACGCATCATGTTAATTCTAAGGTTAAAAATAGGTGACAAGAGGAACTAAAATATAATAACATATTCATAGCTGGAAATTTTCTTGAAATTTTGAGGGAATGAAACAACTAGCTGGTTCGTAGAACATGAAGCTGGCATCTAGAGACACCGCCAATAAATATTAGACTGGTTCAATCAGAATAAATACTGGGATATATAGTCCAAGGTATAGCTTCTCTTTCACAAAAAAAAAATATTTTAAAATATGATTAGTACATGAGAAAACATAATAAAATATCAGTCTGTTGGGCAAGTTGGATTCTATTTTGTATTATATTCAAGAAAGAAGAATTCCAAAACTTCGTACATACTCCTTGCCGTTTTCATGACTCCTATTTAACGCCGATGCAAAAGAATAGAAACTGCCATCCTTAGCTGCGTAAACCGATTATGAGTCTATCTTGTCCTCATATAGAGACCCAAAATCTATTGTTTTTTCCTGCAGCCTCGTTATGGTCGACAACAACACCAACAATCCTCATTCACCGAAGGTCCTCGCAGGGTGCAATTCCTGTTGTTACTCCCACGACAGTACAAAGCAAGGGCTTTGCTTCAGACTTTCGTAAGCTTGTGGTTACGCCCATGCGCCTGGTGTTGTAGAAATGTACTTGGGAGTAAATAGGGCGAGTCCTTCAGAACTAACTTTATATTAACAAGAGGATTGGATCATAGACTGCACCATATACAATATAGGATAGGACATTCAATAGTGTGGCCTTTGAAAAAATGTGTCACGGATGATAATGGTGGTGGATGTATTTGTCAAGGATAATGTACATGGTCTGTTAGCAAGAAGAAATATCTAGGCTGTATGAAGCACCCTTATTATAGCGGCGAAATTTACTACCTCCGTCAAGGACGTTATGTTGCCATCAGAGTCTGTCATTCAGTGTGTCTATCGTTCTATTTCTCTGCCTGTTAACAATATAACAAAAGAAATTGTTAACGGCATTCCTTGAAGTTTAAAGGAACTGTTAAGAATGTCACGAAAAACAGATAACTAAATTTTGGTGATAATTTGTTCATTAATTTGAGTGTTCGTTTATCTCTTCATTTTTCTGTCTGTTAGCAACATAACTCAAAAAGTTAAGAACGAATAGTCCCGAAATTGAAAGGAAGTGTTAGGAATGTTATGGAAGGACGGATAAATTAAATTTTGGCCGTTATCCGGTTATTCACACCGTGTCTGTTTATCTGATTTTCTTTCTACCAGCCACTGAACTTGAAAAGTTACCGTCGGATCTCCATAAAATTTATTTTTTTTGTCTAGCAGCCAATGAACTTGAAAAGTTACCGTCGGATCTAAAAAAAATTTATAGGAAGTGTAATAATATTTTAAGGAACCGATGATTCAATTTTGAGGTTAACCGCAAAGAAATGCTGCATTCTGGATTCATTTAAAATTTCCCTTAGCTTTGTCTTTCTTGGCGTAGGTCTACGTCGTAGGAATGCTTCTTTAATTATAATTATATACCTACCTATACGGTGTCGTCCATGCTTCAAAGACTACATTAAAGATTAAGCCTCCCCTTGCAGAAAGATAAACGCTTTACATATAAGCGCGTACCTATATGATATAGCCATGCAGCGAGAAGTTGAAGACAGATGCGACATAATGAGCAAATATTTAGAAAGTTGTGGTTAGGATAAATATGCAGCACATCCTGGATCTTGTGAAGAAAAAACATGCAGGTCGCATTGTAAAGGATAGAAGTGGGCAACACATTAATTGGGACAGATGTTTAAGGCTTATATATGGCGCTGAAGTATCTGAAACACGCAGATTCGAGCAAATGTATAGGATGCATAATAGTTGATTGACTTGGAAATTTGTGCAGGGAATATTATCCTGGCTGTTATTCTTAAAAATAGGATATACTTGCACGCAAAAGCTGATGACAATGGGAACATATATTTATCTGAAAGTAATATTCTGAAAAGATACAGATTAATTACTTTGTAGATCTAAGATACTAGACTCCACTCTGGGGATAATCAGCGATCTGGAAGAAGGATCACGCCACCGTATGTCCTACGCATTAACGTTTTAGGAAAAAGATTACGAGCACTCGTCTGATTGATGACACTGTCACTCGCCTTGATCTCGTGCGTCTTATGGAAAAGACAGAGAAAAAAAAAGAGAAGAAACGCCGGAGGAAATTTGCCGTGGCTGGAGTATTAGCGATATAAGTCCGTATAGTTCATGAAAAAAAATTAACAAGAAGCATCTGAAGGCTTCCTATATTGAAGCAATTGAACTTCGTATTAACTCTTCCTTTCAAGAAAGAATTCCTTTTCAAGCATTTAAAAGAAATGTTATTCTAGCCCTTTTTAAGAGTCCTGCTGTTTCAGCTGTATTACTAAACTTAATTTTTATTTGATTTCATCTTATGAACATATCGGTTTCACAAAAGTACTTTGGTAGCCAAAGCCGAAAAACAGCATGTTAGGAAAACAGGAAATACTGTTGTCAACTCCCGCTAGGGCAGTGTTTTCCGGAAATTTTTAGGATGCTCTTGTTAATATATTTTTATTAATTTTCCATAATTAGGACTTAAAAACTGCATTGTTTCGTGACTTCTAAGCCAAAGTCATCTGCTTCCATAGGTTCCATGTATATATCAAGTTTCAAATAAAACACGGCGTGTTTTTCTGAAAATTAACGCCATTGCAGTTAGCTTTTTTGATCTTAATTATATTCATTGGGTTTTATAAATGTTAGCTACATGCATGAATAACTGGAGCAATCTGAGAGCTCATACCTCCGCCAAGCGAGACAATGGGAGCAAAAAAATTAAATTGGCTCTGAAACCATGATTTTCTTTGTATCAACTCCAAAATATAATCATTTGTGCCTTTTGATAGTAATAACAGCTTGTGCAATTTTCTTGAAGATGCGTTGCGACAAACATGAGTCAAACATGCAAACGAACGAACCGATCTGCACCAAAAATTTAATCTCTTATGTCTTTTAATATTACTAACAACCCTTATATATTTCAGAAAGATCCATTCATAATTTCTTTTAGTTATTGTGCTAACAAGCATAAAATTAAAAACGGTGACAAACGAAAGAACAAACGGATCACTACCAAAATTTGGTCATTTACTCTTCGTTATATACCTAACAACTCATGTAAATGTCATGAAAATCCGTCCATAACTTTTTGAGTTATGGCATTGAGAAAAATGAGGCAGGCAAACAAACAAACAAACGGATGGACGGATCTTCACCAAAAGGTAATCATCTGTTCCTCTAAACATACCCAACAATTCCTGCAAATTTCGTCCAAATCGGTTATAACTCTTTGAGTTATCATGGTGACAGACAGACAAACACGACGAAAACATAACCTCCTTGGCAGAGGTAATAACTTAAAAACTTATTTGATTACTTAGCTAAGGGATAGTGCTAAATACAGCTCTACGAAATGTTTAGTTGCAATTCCATAGAACTTTCGAATTGGTTAAACTATTTGAAGTATAGAGTTCACTAACAATGAAAATGTACATTAAGGTAGCGGTGCTAAAAACGATCACCACCACGATTGTGAGATATCACAGTTGCATAAGGGATTATCACCTAGCACAATATTGCCTTTGATCTTTAATAAACTTGAGTATCAATTCGCAGGAAAGTTAAATGGCTGTCAAGTTTCCTAACTATTATTTCATGCGCGTTTCTGCAATGGGGTTAGAGATGCACGTGGAACGCAAGTTCTGTTCGTGTGTTTTTAAGAGCAAGATGATAATATCGTTTGCAGTAACATCCTACTTTCTTCAGACTAAAATGATGAAAATGCTTAAAACACTATAGCACGCTTTTCAAATCCGGAAATAAGAGTCCGTTACAATAAGAGCATACATTCTGAGAAAAAAGACGTTAAGATCGCTTACAATAATACATCTCGAGACATGGGCAGTAGCATCGTTTACGATAATATCGCACATTCTAAAGACCAAGACGATAACATCATTTGCAAAAATATTGCACTAGAGTGCCCGAGCTGTCAAATATGAGAGTAAGAATTTGTGATGATCCGTTTTCATTGATCATAATTTTCATATTAATGCTAGGGCTGAGAAGCGACAAGCTTTTTTTCGGTCATATGCTGAAAAGCATCATTTTTCCCACAGTTGATACTGGCTCCTAATAAATATCGAGCTCTGTATCCAGGATACTGACGCTGTCATATAGCTCGGAAGTTTTCCTCAATTGAAATGTTGTTCTGTTGCAAGAAGAACCCAAATTAGAGAAAATTATTTGCTTCGAAGAAATCCTTCTTACCACTGAAGAATATCTTGCCAATTGCATCGCTGGTTATGCAATCAATAAAGCATCAGCGTATAATCAGGACAGTTGAAGCTCGGGTACAGGAAACCTCAGAAGAGGTTACGAATAACGAGGCAAGGGAGCGCTTAGAGAAGCTGTGTGTATCTGCATTGAGTGGACTAGGCCTATTTTCTAGGCCTATTTTCTACCTATCAGTTTTCAATGAAGAAAACAAAAAATATGTTTCGTTGTATGGAAAAAGAAGCATTAAAAATCAGAGTCCATATCAACACTAACAGAACCTAAAAATAGCTTCAAGCAAGAAATGTATTGAGATAATAAAGGAATAAGGATCCCACTTTCGCCATCTTCCAAATACAATCTGGTCATCGGTCTCCATGAAATCTCAACCTAATAAAAAACTGCAACCTAGCCTATTTTTTCGCCTATTTATCTCCGTAAGAGGGAGACACAAATTATACAAATATATAAATATGTTAACAAACACACTACGGTGTTTAGTATATAGTTTGATTCTTCATATAAATACGATGATATCGTTTACCATTAAGAGATCAGTTTCTGGTTTAACTACTGCACTTTTGTATCATCATTAAATTTACATCAATGCAGAATGAACTGCTTCGCTTTTAATTACCAAATTGCAAAACAAGCACGAAATTGTAAAAAAATACATTTGCTACAATGAGAACAGCTGTAATTGAAGGATCCATTGGTTTCTTTTTATTGGAGACCAATTAAGGCGCTAACATGATAATCCAGCAACTATCCTGCGCTACCACAAGCACTGTAATTAGGAGTCATGTCTGGGGAATTGAAAATTCCATAAAGTTTGCATACTTGATAAAGAAATTAATGGAAATCTCATTGCTGACACTGCGCGAGCTGTGCTCCGAATTTTATAGAGCCAAAGCTGCTATTACGGCAGGGATTATGCGTTACAAACAGTAATTACAGTAGTTATAGTACAGAGGTGCTGTTGTAACTCTAAACCCAGTTAAGGATTCGTTCACCTGAGATATTTTAGCTGAAAACCGTGATTAGAGTACAACTGTTGAAAATTATTTTCCAATGAGGAAACATCGTAAAATGAAGCAAATTTCAATATTATTTCTTCATAGAGGCATTCTGAGGTAAAAAAAAAACTTAATGCGAAAGTAATATTGTAGGCTCAACAAGAGAGCATAAAATGGCATTGTGGTATCCAGATAAGAGACTTAGAAGCATCTAGAATTCTAGATGAAAGATCGAGGGTTTTTTTTTTTTTGCTTGTTTGTTTCCACTTATTACCGTACTCTGGATCAAGCAAACGTATCGCTTATTGCACAATTGCATAGAATTTTTACCTTTGTTTGATTTGCAATACTAACTGTATTTCTAATCGTAATTGTATTTTTTCCACATCTATAGGGTTGTCATTTATTGTTTATTTTGATATTGATTATTCTTTAATTTGTTTCTGTATTTTTTCCATTTATACAGGTATTATTAAGTTATTACTGAGTTAATATTTTGTTAATAATTTATAGGCATCTATACATTTTATTTCAAACTTTTTCAACATTTTTCTCGATAAATTCCCTTACTCCTTGATTTAGCTGTCAGTTTCACTATTTAATATCTCACTCTATGATTAAATAAAATTTCTAAAAAAAATAAATTCACTTGTTTCAGGGCAAAAGGGCGGTTAAGTTAACGAGTTTGAGAGCGCCTCCTAGCGACAGCATGGATACTGCAATTCACTTCCTTCACGCAGCAATCTTACGCATGATGTACAAATCAAGTAGACGATAAAGAAAAAGAAAAGGAAAGATATTTTCTACATTCGACATTCGCATGTATAATTAAGTTTTGATCTATAGAGTTGTGCTGCTCGCACCTCGTTTATGCTCCCGTATCCATGCTACTGACTTTCTATATAATATCAAAACGACGTGCGAGCTCCGCGTCCTTGCATCTGTTTGTGCCCTGGGAGTACTGCAGAAGTACGAAAACTTAGGAAATTCTCAGCGCTTTTCCCTAATGACGTGCGCCACAGGATCTGTTCATAAATTAGTGCTCACCATAAAATATGCAGTGCGACGGCGGGCAAAAGCATTACACTTGCTGGGCACAAACACAGGCAATTTGCACAAATTGCGTGGGTCCGTACGTAAGTAGGTCAACTACTGTACAATATTATTTTGTTTCTATTTTCTTTACGAGCCTATAGGTGCGATATAATATCAAGAATTTGGGAAGCAGATGAATGACTGCCATTTGTCTCGAGAAATAGTGCGTGTTCTAGAGTGAGGAAAAGTGCAAGATGTTTAGCAATAAGCAGCTGCCCTAGTCCTGCGGTAAATATTTGGAAACAAAAGAAGAGAAAGGCTGATAAATATTGGGTTGGATTCAATTTGTTCCAATTTCGTTAAATAACTACCAGTCAGATAATGAGAGCAGATTTTAACCTTCCTCATGCCCAAGATGATATATTACAATGTAGCAAATAGCCTTTTCCAAAGAAAATTAGGTAAAAAATTACTGTATTATGCGTTGGGCGTGGAAACGCCAACTCAGGGAAGTAAGCCTCTCCAAGAAGTTGGTGAAACTAGTGTATGAGCTACAACCATTTTTTTTTTTTTGCTGAGAAAGAAACACTCCAATGAGAAAGAAAAACATTTCTAAGATATGAAAAAATGAAGCAAAATGAAATGGCAGCTATCGGAAGAGCGCTTTTGTTGAAAATTTGGTATGTACAGTAACCATTTTATATCTGCAAGGGAAAAAACATGCTAGCAAGTTGAAAAAAAAAATTGGTAAATACAAGAATATGGACATCTGAAGAAATAGCAGCTAACTGTATGACAGCACTCTGCAATTTAGTTAATTTTAGACAGTGATGCAATTTGGTTAACTTTATTCCAACGACAAATCAATGCTCACATTTTATATGCAAGTATATAAATCT
The DNA here is from genome assembly GCA_001587735.2 of Parhyale hawaiensis. Lineage (NCBI taxonomy): Eukaryota > Metazoa > Arthropoda > Malacostraca > Amphipoda > Hyalidae > Parhyale > Parhyale hawaiensis. The sequence continues at coordinate 7,887,004 of LQNS02276481.1, read as the reverse complement.
GCAAGAAGATGACAGGAAAAAGAGTTTCCAAGTTTCCACTGATTTTCCCTCAAATATTGCATTTGCTGTAACCAGGTTAGCTCTGTAGGGTAAAACGACTGCATTGCAAAACTAGAACGCCTCGTGGCGTAAGACCATCACCTGCGGTGGGAACAAATATTATTGTCCTAATTTATTGTGGCCAGTTAATCGTAGTTTTTTTTTTTTTTGGCGTGGAGCACATCGAGGACAGCCCACCAGACCCCCTGAAAAAAAAATGAAGAACAAAGCTCAACTCCTTCTACCTTTTTTGGGTGCAGCATCGCCATCATCTTTCATGGTCAGCTAATCCTAATTTTTTGGCATGGGGTCACATCGATGGCAAACCACCAAACAAACTCCCTGCAAAAGTTTTTAATTGTTGTTCAACTCCTTCGACCAATTATTGAGTGGACAGATAAATATACATATACATATATATATACATACATATATTTACAAATACACTTAAATCTTCAACGAAAACGTTATCACCTCTCTCACTTCGTTCGCGGGTGATAAACATACACATAAAAATCCCTTTTAATACACGAGTTAATAAAGTTACGAACAGTTGACAGCTCCAGGAAACAAGAAACTGTTTATAATTCTATCGGCAACATTACCCTCGCTGTACCCAGGTTTATCTGGGGAGTAGGACAATGACATTTCAACAGTAATAATCTAAAACTCCTGTTTACTAGTAGTAAATAAATGCATATAAAGTTTCTGCTTATAAAACAACTAAATATAGTTACCGGACCGCTCCAGGAAAAGGAACTTCACAAAATTTTGCAGATAATATTGCATTTGCTACAACCAGGTTAGCTGCGTAGGGTGGAACAATTACATTACAGTTGAGCGAAGGAACCACCGTAGCAGGAGCAGGAGAGGATTAGGTAAGATCTCCACTATAAGAGTTGAGAGAAGGGTGGTGCGATACTCCATTGTTATACGAACTTCTGCAGACGACGGGAGTGGACTGTTCTCCCGAAGCGAAACTCTCCTCGAGATGACCTACTTACCTAATCTGGTAGGTAATTCCTGCTTCTTTCCTGCCTCGAAGTATGGTTAACCTTATGTAGCTGCAGTATTACCTGAAGTGTGCAATATTTCCTGCTGCTTTACTGCCTCGAGTATTGCAAACAATGTGCGGCAAAAGGCAATTTCGATTGATACCTTGTAGGTGAGGTTATTATAGTTAGATTTGCTAAGTCGATGAGTGACAATTATCCAAAAATTCTCTAGTTGATATTCAGCATGCAAGGTTAAAAACCAGACGTTTATGGACCGAATATGTCATCATGAAAGTCGATAATGTCATCTAATTAATATCTAGCAAGTAAGCTCATTAAACTCAGTTTGACGATCCCAGAACATTTTTACTACTTGAATTCATATATCGTAGCGCTGTGCTGTGAATACATATACGTTTTTCTTTTATTCATTCATAAGATACAAAAAACGGTGCTGTGAAGAGCAGAGGTGTATACTGAACACATAAATTTCACTTGAACTTAATCAACGCGAAAGTCTTATCCGCATTTTACACCTACATTGATCATAGAAATCTGCTAATGTCTGTGAAACAATGCGGAACTCCCTATAATGTGTTCTGCATTTCTAGGTATTGTGGAAATAATGACTGTCACTTCCGATAATTGCATTGCAGCTGCAGCTATTACTCTAAACGAATATCAATTCCTGTTAACAGTTGTAAAAGGATTATTTGAGAAACAGGTAGAATGTTATATCGTAAATCCAATGAACACATTGTGGTCAAAATTAAGTTAATCTTGTGTATCCAGTAATTTACCTGTACAGAACTGTAAAAAAAAATTGAGCAAGAATTACTTTCCTTTCCAACGTCTGTACAGTTTGCACTGATAGAAAACAGACCTTAAGTGACGTGACACCTTCCACTTATTTGTACGACGGCAACTTTCATTTGTTAAAAGATCACCACAATAAAAAAAATAGTTATTGAGTAATGTTGATAAATAATTTTGTATGAAGTAACTGTACAAGTAGCAATGCTAAGTGCAATAAAGGGTACCTATTGGGTGATCTATAAATGAAAGCAGGTCAATAAATACAATCCATTAGATTAAATTAAGTCAATCAAGTAGGTTGAGGTTTTCTGCAAATCCTCGGGTTGTGCAGTGTGGTTTCTTCTCCATTTATGATTTGATTTGGTCATCATCTGTGGAGGATGGTCTGCCTGATCACCCTTTATCATTAAGGCTACCATTTCAGCTCGGAACCTCACGAAACACTGCCGTTCAATTCTTCTAGCTAAAAAATCTTAACCATAAACTGCGCTTATTTCTTTGTTTGCTTGTGAGGCATTTTTGTCTTATGGAAATAGAAACACATCAAATGCCGAAAAATAATTTTTCATAATACATTTTGAAGGGTTACAGAATTAACAGAGGTTACAAGATATGAATCTTTCTTCTGCGAAGCGATAGCTTGAACTATCCTCTTAATGGAGATATAGTCAGATCCTATCCACCCAACTTAGTAATGTTCTAAATGAAGTCGAAAACATAAACTACTAAAAACTGGCACGAGCTTTTCGAACAACCCAATATTATTCTAATTGTGGTTCCATTCATGCACCCTCTACTCATCCATTCATCCCCCCATATATACATCCATCCATCTGCACGTTGAGTTAGATGAGAGCATTAAAATTGCAGAAATGTTCTCACTTTAGTATGAACTAGAACGATAGCTGTGTGTTTTTTCTCTTCTTGAGACAAATCACAATAGCTTAAAGCAAGTTTCATAAGTATCCTATCTTGCGGTTTACACTGTCTTTCTATACCTAAAAAGTAATCTTCTTGTGATTCCATGATCCACCCATCTATCCGCTCGTCTACACGTCGACCAGGCCTTCAGTATATGAGATAGTGGGAAAATGATTCATTGATCCATCCCAGGGAGGGAAATCAGGGAGCCAGTTAGTTTAAAGCCACTACTGCTATTTCTGACCTGGTCTATATATTGGCGTATGGCAGCCAGCCGTGGAACCATGGTAAAGGCATAACTGAGGATGACTTTTCTGTTCAGTGGAAATTTTAAATTTCTCTGCGAGCATAATATTATTAAGAGTACTTAATCACTACCCTAAACAGAACAATTTCTTCTCTAAAAATCTGTTGAGATGAAAAAACCTAAGTAATTACCTACTAAGTTGAACAAAGTTTTCCTACTCCATAATAAAATAAGTTTTGCAGACATCAGAAGAGAGACAAAATAACAATTTAAATTTTACACTAAAATATCTTGCCTGACATTCATCACAACGATTCTCGATATATTTACTAGGAAGATAATAAGATTATATCAGTACCTTCAAACTTCAACAAAGAGAAAAATCTCAATGATTGTAATGAAAGTTACCATACTTGTGCTTCAAGTCCTCTGACTTTACGGCATAGTGAATCATTCTAAGCATTTACTAGGTAAGGTATTGTAAGTATTATGCAATAACAAAATGATATTAGTATTTCACAATCTTAATAAATCTGTAAATCCACTTTGGCTAAAATTTAATCCGTATCGAATTATACTGATGTCATCAGCTCTGCTAATTTTGAGGCTTTTTTAAAGATATTCCTATCCCGTAGCATGACCAATTAAATGCTGTTTACTGCTTCAGTAAGGCTTTTAACATGAAATTAGTTTTTCCGGAATTTAATTAAGTTAATCTCTGAACAAAAATATTTGTGTTATCTTACTTTAATCTTTATGCGATCAAGCCACCGCATAATGATGATGTAATGGCTTTGCATCAGTTGTTTGCCGTGTTGAAATAATGTCAGGCTACTAAAGCTGTAGCAAGTAAAGCTTACTGAAACACATTTGTTAAGTAAACTCAATTAAAGCTAGAGTCAACTTTGACTGCACCCTCCGCAGGGAAACCCACACACACTGGTTCGAGCTGCATATATAGGCCAACTGTCCTCAGAGGAATGAGTACAGCTGCAGCTGACATCGGAGTCGCAAAGAACTATGGTGCATTTAGCGGAAAAGTCAACGACCTGCGCCCCCTAACCTAAGGGAAGTACCCATACGGTAGCTATGCACACCAAGCAAATTTGATGATACATGCTCAAAGATAGTTCACCTGGCCTGGGGATCGTTCTGGGAACCTTCAGAACAACTGTGCAGCCCACAAGGTCCGCTGGTACCGTGAGCAGATAACTTGGAGCAGATCTCTTAAATATAAAATGATAATATGAGAAACAGCGTCTTTCGCTCTTGGCTCTTCTTCAAAGGACTTTATCATATCAAGCGCAAAGTAAAGATTCTACCAGTATTCGCGATAATTATAGCATGATAGCATTGTACCTACACGTCAATCGAAGGTGATACCATACGTGTGTCTTTCTGCTAAATACTATTGTTATTTTGAAGCTTGTAGTTCCTCTATCGCCTCCCCATACACCATGATAGCTTATAATTGTTCATAGGAATATCTTATGGACTTCACTGTCTGTGTGGCCTTCACTGACTTTGTGGACTACACTGCCTGCGTGGCCTTCACTGGCCTTGTGGCCCTCAATGAGTTTGTAGACTTCACAGCCTGTGTGGCCCTTACTGACTTCGTGGACTTCACTGCCTGTGAGGCCTTCACTGACTTTTTGAACCTCACTGACTTCGTGGACTTCACTGCCTGTGTGGCCTTCACTGGCCTTGTAGCCTGCAATGACTTTGTGGACTTCACTGCCTGTGTGGCCCTTACTGACTTTGTGGGCTTCACTGCCGGTGAGGCCTTCACTGACTTTGTGAACTTCACTGACTTTGTGGTCCTCAATGACTTTGTGGACTTCACTGCCAGTGTGGCTTTCACTGGCTTTGTGGACTTCACTGCCTGTGTGGCCTTCACTGACTTTGTGAACTTCACTGACTTTGTGGTCCTCAATGACTTTGTAGACTTCACTGCCAGTGTGGCCTTCACCGGCTTTGTGAACTTCACTGCCTGTGTGGCCTTCACTGACTTTGTGAACTTCACTGACTTTGTGGACTTCACTGACTTTGTGGTTCTCAATGACTTTGTGGACTTCACTGACTTTGTGGTTCTCAATGACTTCGTGGACTTCACTGCCAGTGTGGCCTTCACTGACTTTGTGGACTTCACTGACTTTGTGGTTCTCAATGACTTTGTGGACTTCACTGCCAGTGTGGCCTTCACTGGCTTTGTGGGCTTCACTGCCTGTGTGGCCTTCACTGACTTTGTGGACTTCACTGACTTTGTGGACTTCACTGCCTGTGTGGACTTTACTGACTTTGTGGTTTTTACTCATTTTTGTAGACTTCACTGGCTTTCTAAACGTCACTGACTGTGGCTTCACTGACTCTGTGGACTTCACTGATTTTGTGAACTGCACTGACTTGTGGCTTTCACTGATTTTTGTAGACTTCACTGACTTTGGGACTTAACTAACTTTGCGGACTTCACTGACTTTGTGGCTTTTGCGGATTATTGTAGACTTCACTGACTTTAGGACTTCACTAACTTTGTGGACATCACAGACTTTGTGGCTTTCGCGGATTATTGTGTACTTCACTGACTTTGGGACTTCACTAACTTTGTGGACTTCACTGACTTTGTGGCATTCGCGGATTATTGTAGACTTCACTGACTTTAGGACTTCACTAACTTTGTGGACTTCACAGACTTTGTGGCTTTCGCGGATTATTGTGGACTTCACTGACTTTGGGGCTTTCACTGATATTGTGGAGTTCAGTCACTTTGTGGACTTCACCAACTTTATGGACTTAACTAGCTGTGTAGACCTAGTGGGCCTAATTGATGCTCATTGATTATGCGTCCCAATGTATATAAGCAGTGAAGGAATTGTAAACAAAAAAAGCTAACGTTGCACATATACATATCCATCAGTTTATATATAAATCTACGAATGAATATCAAACAAATACACTCTACTTACATTACATAATGAATGCATATGCAAAAAAAAAATATAGACAGAAAAAGTCAAGCACAGGACTTGAACTGGAGACCTCTAGCTTCCCACACCATCTCTCTACCGCTAAGCCAAGGCAGCTACACGAAGCGGAACACGCATAGCACTTATGCTGCTCGTTGCATCATGACGAAGTTACTCCTGAATAGTTACTCCTGCACCTGAATCGGCCAAAGAATGGTCCATCTCCGCCAACTCCCGTCCCAGTCGTAATCACATTTCGATTACCACATGAAGCTCGGTCCCCAGCTGATTTGAAGCCCACCGGTCATTTTACCGGACAAGACACACCTAAGCAGATCAGATTATCTTGCTTACAACTTGCCTGTCGATGGCACCTGCAGTATATAAAATCAACTGCAGCTGTACACTTCTCTGTGGCCAGTTGGGCTACATTTGCAACACGATCCAGTGCGTGTGGGTTTTTCAGTAGAGGGTGCGGTCTAGTTGACTTTACCTTCAAATAAATTAGACGTTCCACGCACATATAAGTGGCTGCTCCACTACCGGGGCAAGGTCCGACCACAACCGAGTTCCCTTTCTTGAGAATAGGTATTTATTACTACCCGCCGTGGGTGGGCTGAATTTTTCTTTTCTAATAGCCACAAACACTACAAAGAAACGCCTCCATTAGCCGGACATACTCTGAAGGGGGTGGAATAACTCAGCTACATTTTCCACTGAAAACTAAGTTCTAATTAACTTGTTTGAGATCACCAAGTTTTTTCACCCTGAAGGCATCAACTTCCTGACTGCTTTTGTGCTCAAATATATCATCCTTCAGGTAAAGCATCCATAGAATAGGAATCAAAAAACCACCCAGCATAAATAGAGAACTGCTGTTATTACATCCGTACGAAATACAAGCAGAATCCTTTTGCCATGTCACCTCATTTTTAAGCGATTTCGTCAATAACAGGCTATGGTCATCACGGCGGGCTGCAGCATTAAGCCCAAGGACGCTACACAATAACGCAACTTACCGGATCCTAATAGCCTCCAAAGTGGCTTTGCTGATGGATATTGGGAGCGGTAAACAGCCTGGGATGCCTGACTTTGACAGCTCCAAACATCGTTACAAAATTACCTAAAATTGCTGAGATTCTCGTACCAAGCTCGTAATATTAAACGGGTTTACGGATCATGATATAGGGTGCGTGTATCTTATAACAAGTTTTCTAAAAGCCAATCCTTAGGACGTAGGGCACTAAAAATCAGTCTTTTTGAAAGCCATTTTAAAATATCGATTAATTTTATGAATTTAGTTAATTAAAAATCTTTCATGGCTTATTGAAATTATTAGACGTAGTTACATCAATATAAAATTAATAAAACATAAATAAAATATATATATTTACCGTGGACACCACAAATCATGTATAACGCAAAGTAATAAAGATAGCTGCTGGTGGGAGCAATCTCACGATTATTGGAATATGAAATATAAAATGTTTTATGTAAGTTCAAAGCTTTCTTTTTTAACTGACTAATATCTCGGTTTAATACCCAATCAGAAATTCATGAGTATTTATCTCATTTATTTTATAGCACGCGGCTTTAGATAAGATCCTATAATCGTCTAAGATTTTCAGATTGGATACTTTCACCCAATGAAGGCCAGCGTCCCATTTTGCGACGAAATATCATATAGGATTAACTTTGATATGAGTATTCAAAAACTCGAACCCTTTTAAGAAGAAATTATGTGCTTATTTCAGGTAGGGGCTTACAAATAATGCAATTTTAAACGTTTTTGTCTATGGTTGCCACCCATGTCCTTAGAAAATGTGAATAATTTATTTTATTTTTCTTTTCACGATAACTTGGTTGGCTGAACTAATAACTTGTTGCAACATCTAGATATTGCGCAGAACAAAATAATTGCCTTGGAATTACATATATCTCACGTCCACATCATGCAAAAGCCAAGTATAAGTTTGTTCTAAGTCAGAGACAACAAATTTCTGTCTCTGGCCAGCAGGCAGTATCAGCTAAGAAAAAACTAAATGGATTCCTGTTATTCCCTCTGGAGACCGTATCAAGGATACCACAATTTTCCCGAATTTAGTACTGAATGCGTACCGGTCATGCGAAGTGCAAACTAAGGACGGAAGAAACGAGCGAAGAACGTAGGGAGGACAAGCAGATATCTAAGCTGATGCTTCAAACTTTAGAGAGCTATATAGCGGTTACAGAATCATCGAATGAATCAACAGCTCACTATTTTAAACATCGTTATTCTCTCGAGACATTATTTATTCCATTTATACTTTATGCTCAACAATAGTGAGGTGCGCTGTAATGAAAAGAAAGCAAAAGATAATTACCTCAAATTGATGCACCTTGAAGCAAACAGCACACGCTCTCAGAAGTTTTATTTTAATGTGCAGCGGGTGCTTTTCAACGGGTTCCCTTTCTTGAGAATAGGTACTAATTACTACCCGCCGTGGCAAACAGAAAGCGGTAACTTTCATTTTAGTGCCTACCTGTGTGCTCGAGGGCTGCACAGTCTCTCACTATCTTATTGCCTGTTGTTGAGAATGACAGTTTTGTGTTAAGCTGTAAATGCAACTTGACTGTTTTTTAGAGTGGTTTGGTTGGCTTTATCGAAATGAGATGCTTAATTACGGGTCAAAGTAACTCATCGGAAACATTAACCGTGAACCCACAAATTGATCCATTTGCGTCCTCTAACGAAAGACAGTTAATCACGCTGGATGGCCACTAACCAAGCGGTAAACATTCTCCACATTCTTTAAATGATTCTTCCTGCGTATTTGTTTCTATAGACCACTGTAACGTAAGCTGAAGCAAAACTGTAAAGAAACAACGTTTTTTCTTCCCTCTTTTTTCTGTTGGTGCTTGCCCTATAGTATGCTGTGGGTCCGAAAGAAATTTAGCTTTTTTTCATCTGTATCCTGTCTACGCCTGGGGCAGGGGACGAAGAGACCAACCAAGCAGGCAACCAATAAGCTGTGTATTAATTTATCTATTTATGTATAGTACATAAACGGATGCACAAACTAAGCACTGTGCACTATTATAATTCGTAAGCTCTGGAAGCGAAAAATAAATGGTTATATTTTCTTTTACTTTTGTTAATAATTGTCTCAACGAGCTCCTCTTGTCATTTTATTACTTTAGTTTGCCATCATGATTTTTTATGCTTTTATGTACAAGTCACTGATTGTCAACGAAGCGAACAGTACCTTGCATGCCCGCAGTTGCGTCTGTCAGCTACTCAATCAGAGATGTGTATCATCAGCCTCGGCTAAATGTTTGTAATACCTTCCAGTTGTGCTGCACTACTGAATGTGGGTTACCGCTAGGACATTAACTTTTAAATGTTTAAATGTTTATGCCTGTAAAGCCTAAAAATATATAGTTTTTGTTGAATATTACCCTAAGTGATTAGCGATTGATTGATTGATTGAAAATGTCTGCAAGTAAACAGCCAATTAGCCATTAGGAACCCCCTGTCACTTAAGTTGCTTTTTCCATGAAACTTCAAAACTCATTAGCGTAAACGCATATAAACCTGAAAAACTTCTGGTTGGGAAGATATTTTTATATTATAACCCCTGTTAGACATTTAGAAAATTAATTTCACAGACATAACAAACACTAAAAATCGCAAAAGTTCTCTGCTAACGCTTGCTGAGTTGCCACAATTATTGTAAGCATTGATGTTAATCACCAGTCTGCTTTCGACAACTTCATGCAAAAAAACAGTTAGTTCAGTAATTGGCAGTCAAGAAGGACGCTTCAACTAATTACCGTCTTGCAGAAAAGATGCTAACTGGAAATCCCTGTTTGCCATTCAATTATCCGCCTGCGCTTGACTCTACCGAGGCAATAGTTAATCTTTTATTATTAATCAAGGATCGAATCGTAACATGCAAAAAGTTTTCGTTTCGAGAGGATAAAATAATCGTCTAGCTCATAAATGGCTGCAATCGGAGTTTAAGTTAATCAAATCAGTTCTGAAAGTCTTTCTCCATCGAGCTTGATTATTGAAACTCTATCTAAAGATGGTTCAAACTGCCATTTTGAGTCATAATATGTATTTCAATTACTCTCGCATGATTGTTTGATTTGCATTGTCAAATAATTGATATTAAGCAGTAGTATTACAGAATCTCCATTGCATTAAAAAAATATGTAATTTGCGATGCATGAATCCTAGCTGGAGTCCGTCACGTACTCCATCAATTCAGAACAAAGAAGCATAGTCATCATTACCTCCGCCAAGGATGTTATGTTTTCGTCGTGATTGTCTGTCTATCTGGCTTTTTGTCTGTCTGTCTGTCGCCTAGATAACTCAAAAAGTTATGAACCGATTTAGACGAAATCTACCTGGATTGTTAGATATGGTAGGAGGAACAGATGATTAACTTTTGGTGAAGATATGTTCATCCGTTTTTTTACTTGTTTGTCTGCCTCATTATTCTCAATGCCATAACTCAAAAAGTTATGGATGAATTTTGATGAAATTAACACGAGTTGTTAGGTATATATATAACAAAAACTAGATGACCAAATTTTTATAATGATCCATTTATTCGTTCGTTCGTGTGTCACTGGATCTTTTTGAAATTTATAGAGGTTATTAGCAATGTTAAAAGTAAAAGACATAAATGGTCAAATTTTGGTGCTGATAAGTGTGTTCGTTTGACTCATGTTTGTTATAAAGTTTGTTAGCAGTGTAACTCAAAAAGTTACCAACGGATCTTCAAGAAAATTGTACAAGCGATTATTACTATTGAGAGGCACAAATGATTAGATTTTGGAGTTTACACAAAGAAACGTATGGTTTCAGAACCAATTTTAATTTTTTGCTTCCGTTGCCTCTCTTGGTGGAGGTATGCGCTCTCAGAGTGCTCTAGTTTTACCAGAAACCAAAACCATATCTAAGAAACGGCAAAAAATTTTTCTGCACGATCAATGCAAATATATATTCGCGCTTACAGGCGGGCCATTTCTTTTCCATTTGAGAAAAGTTCCTTGTAGAGTAGATAATAGTGAAAAAATAACGATTTAATTCAAGTTCATAATTATTTTTGTGCCGTCATTTAATGGCGGTGCAAGCTGCTGGCAACAAAATAGTAGAGCACTCTGATAGCGCATACCTCCGCCAAGCTAGTCAACATAAACGAAAATTTCAAATTGGTTCTGAAACTATTATTTCCTTTTTATCAACACCGAAATCAGGTCATTTGTGCTTCTGTAGTTTTCTTAAAGATCCGCTCATACGTTTTTCAGTAACGTTGCTGACAAAAATATTCTGACAAATGTTAGTCCAACATATAAACAGACCAGCCAATCACCACCAAAATTTGATCATTTGTATCTTTTGACATTTCCAACAATTTCTGTAAATTCCATAAAGATCCGTTCAGAATGTCTTGAGCTCTTTGCTAACAAGCAATAAATCAACCACAGAGGCAAACAAACACACGAACGAACTGACAGATCACAAAATTTTGGCAATTTTTGCTTCGTTATATACCTAAAAACTCATGAAAATTTATTAAAGATATATGTCAATCACTTTCTGAGCTATCTTTGTGACAGACAAAGAGACAAAAATATGTATGGCTTGCGATTATAATATATCTAGAATTCCCAACATAATCGACCAAAATCATATTGTACGACTAAAAGTTTGAATGCGAAACATCTAAAAATTCATATTATAGTGCAAAAATTGTGCACATTTTCAGTTTTTTCTTTCCTGTCGTTGAATTGCAAAAAACTGTAAAATATATATTGTCGTTAACTGCCTTGAACTTATTTTTATCTAGCATTTCTAAATTTTACAAACGCTCTACCAGTTTAGCGTAGTTACCCATCATTTCTATTTGTTTGTTGTATCCCTTGTAAAACAGTACTGCAATCTTTGATAAAATATTGTCATCTATTTTTATGTTTCTTCAGCTTATATCTGTTAAGTTTCATGAACAAATTATTCCCATTAGCTCTATGGAAAGCAATGCGAAGCTTCATGATAAATTTGGCCTTACGTACCCTGACAACGGGTACGGCCAGACCTCTTCCGTTTATTGGTAGCTTTCTCTAAACTGTGTCGTACAGCTAGCTGCATACCAGCTTAGAGTTGGAAGGAGTTGTATATAAACTTGTTTTAACTGCCCAGGGTGGTTGAAGCTCCTACTCTATAGCATCGTCCTGAAGTTTAGAGCCTTGCACCATTCTGAGCTGCTGCCTAACTCGCACCTATAAATTACTTTTTTTTTGGCAAAAGCAGGTAATCATTGCCAAACAAAACATGTATCCAGTGCATAATATGTCAATAGTTTAAAAAGTTGATCTTGGTTGAATATAGGTGTATCATTCGCTGAACACAGTCGATTTTGGTCGTAAATGATGTTTCTTACGGTTTACTATGGTAGATCATGGTTGTGCAGCTAAAACCTTTATGATTGTAATTGGGTATTTATGGTTGGCAATATGGTCGAAGGTTGTGACACATCTCTACCATAATGCACCCCATAAATGGTTGAATATAGAGGATATATCGATAATAAACTAGCAAGATCTCGACAATAATCATAGTTGTTGGTTGGTGTGATTTAATAATAATACTATAATCACAACCATTATTTCCGACTGGGTATAGCCTTTTGATATTTATGTATGTCCTTAGATGATAATTAGCATCTTCCGGCCATTAATTGCTGCATTGAAACACAGTGCGTTTGAGCATCAGAGGAATGTCATCGCTCTCGCTTCAGTTTTTCTTGGTACCTTTCATTTCAGAAAAAAAAAAAGTTATTACTCTAGTTCGTTAGACCCAGATATATCAACCCTTTATAATGTGCCTTCTGCTTTTTTTTCATGCAGATTATTTTTCTTGTCGATAACAGGAACAGCAGTTTAAAAAAACATATTATTTTAAATTGGAAATTAAATCATTTAAATTTATTGAACCTGATGTGATCATGAAAATCATTTTGGAAAACAGCATTTTTAAAGACCAACACTAGCAAGAATCGCACTTAAATTTATTTTTATTATGCCTGCGAGGCAGTGCTTCTCTGACTACTGCAAACTTGACGCACCTGCTAATTAATAATGGCAGGTGCACTCTATACAAAAATATGATAAAACATATTCAATAATTAGATCCAAAAGCAGGGGATAAAATTGCGCAGTTCGTAGCAGAAACTGAAAGAAGTGAAATTTACTTATTCCTGTGTTCATGAGAAGTATAAGCTTGACGAATCCTGGAGATTTCTTAATTATCTGGGCACATTTATCAATGGGAGGCAATTCTTATTTCTCTATTAATATAATAAACAATTTTTTTATTCGCACATAATTGTGGAAATAAGGGAAAATCCAAACTCAGAGACGTGGAAAAGCTGTTGGCACTTCGTATTAAAACCTGCTCTTTTTGGGATAGAAACCCATGATTCTGTATAAGAAAATTCCTTACTTTTAATCATAAACAACCGATCAATGGGCAGCTGATGTTTCAAGTTGCATTAATTCATAGCAAGAAAACTTAACTGATTTAACTATTTAATTTTGTCAATGACTCGAAGGAATAGGTACTAAGAACGGCAATTTGGTGGTAATGTCTTTCGACTAATTAACTAGCAGGGAAAAACCACCTAGACACTGAAGTTTATTTTCGAATGGACTGTGCAATATTTTTTAAGACATTTTTAAAATACCCCTATCAATTGCATCGTTGGCCATAGGTATCTATCTTGGCTATTTTAATTTCTGCGCTGCTTCCAAGTAAGGTCAGGACTACCCTTTTGCGAGCAAACTAAGTGACTGGTCTTAAGTATTAACAAATAGAACACTTCCTGGCGTAAGACCATCACCCGCCGTGGAGATAAATTCAACGCCGTCATTTTTTTTATGGACAGCGCACTCTAGTTTTTTTTTTTTTGCATTTTTCCCATTTCAGCCCAGCCACCTGACTGCCTGAAAAAGATTGTGATAATTACTGAGCTCCTTCTGCCTATTTTTTTGTGTGGGCAGAGAAGTATGCAAAAAAAATATATTAAATTATTACCACCTCTCTTCACTTCGGTCGCGGGTGATAATCTTAAGTAGTGCAATTAATTCCATGACTTGGTAATTAATTCCATGACTTGGTAAGAAGCCTTCGCGACATTCTCAGAAAGAGTCATTTTTCTTCTACGAGAATTTCCTGCGTCTGCTTGCTGTTTGGGGTCTATTAAAATAAATTACAGATTTACTTCGTAAATGAGAGTGCTTACTTGAAAAATGTTACCGGATGTTCTAGGAATAATTGATACCATTTGATTTTATTCCACAAAGCACACAAAACCGAAAAAGATTACTCTCACTTTCAGTCCGAAAAGGGCGTGAATAACTACTATGATTTTGTGTCTCAATCGCGGTTTAGCCTTAAGCACTTTAGTTTTGCTCTCTTTGAAAATAGTATCCATAAATATCACTCCTCTTTCCAAGAAACCAATCCTTTGGTATGGGTGATACATTCTAAACTCGTCATCAACAAAATACTATTTACTTTTGTAAACAAAGTTATCCTAGTACCGACCGCTTTAAACGCAATATTACTGCACGGGGCTTGGTAGTCTCTGGCTATGTTGATAATTTGATGGGTCACATAAACCACGTTTGTTACATGCCTTAACGCGCATCAAACCTGGTTCCTGGTCACCAACTAGTGGTTCACTAGAAGAAAAACAGCAGATAAATATCATGATAATATCGTAAAAAAAGGAACAGAATATTTGTCAGTAAATCATATACCTCATATGATAATTGCACATTTGCTGTTCACAAAGATTACATGTTTCTGGTATGCTTAGAGGTACACCTAAGCACTCTCTCGCGTGCTCGCCTTGAGAACCACTGCTATATGAAATAAAAACGGTTTTCAATGGACGATCCATTACAATAAGAGAGAACTTTACTTATGTTTACCACAATTTGTGGTAGACAATAACAGGCATAAACTTCGAGTGTCAATTTAAAGTACAGTAGAAATTAAACTCTATTTAAATATAAACGTTGTACTAAAAAGTGATCAAATCAAAATTTAGTGTCACCTTGATTTGTACAAAAGTCAGGATTTAGCAATCTGTTCTTTTTTTTCGTATACAGGAAGCTAAAAACAATAAACGACCCATCAATACTAAATTTTATGAAATTATCTCTGGAAACTAACAAGCAGCAATGCACAAATTCCCCTACACAATTCTAGGCCACCTAGGAAGCTAAGCCCGTTAATTAGCTGGTGGTTGTTTTATTTACTAGACTAGTGGACCCGTGCGTGAAAAATTCACGCAATATTCTATACGATTGCATATTGCCTCTAGGCCGGCGCGGAATCTCTTCTTTCTTATTTGCTTCTTAATTTTTTTCATTGATCCTTTGTCGTGCTGCCGTCCTTAGTTCTTCTATATTGACAGGCAGAAGTAACATCTTGAATAAAACACTCCAACAAACTTAAACAAAATGGCAGCTTATATACAATGTGTTTGCTCCGTAGCAATGATACCGTTGATACCGTCTTTCCACCTCAAATATCTGTTTCGTTTGAGGTGCTCAAATTTTGACCTATGAAGAGAAAACTGCTTCGTCAGAGGAAAACAGTAAGGTAGAAGAAATAATTGTCTACTGCCCGTGAAAAATTATGTTTCGTCGGTTTCGTTGACAATTGCATCAAAGGGGGAGGAATAGTTCATGCAACGAAGTCATCTGTGTGAAGAAACTACGAATCAAGAAGCATGAGAGTGCCAACGGAAGCTTCAGACATCTTCAGTGCTACGAGTTCAACTTCGGCAATGCAAGAAATGCATTCAGACATAAGGTCGACCTATACTTTGCCGTAGATTCGATGTATGGAGAAGCTAATACTCGTACAAATCAGACTAAGCCTGCAATGTCTTCATCGTTGGAATTTCAACTGTCCTTGCTTAAGATACGTTTACCATCTTCTGCAACAAGGCCTATTTTCTGCCTATCACTTTCAATAGAGCTTGAGAGGACGACCAGAGCCTCCAACCTGGGCTAAATTCCGCATATCTATTTCGTTAAGAGCGTGACACCAAACATATAAATAAATATATGAACACACGACGATCATTCTTAGTATTAGATTTACTAGATCTCGCCCTAGTGACCCTCATCCCTTAACCCTATATATAGGACTAGTTTTCTCCACGTAGTGTAGGTATTTCAGACGAAGCTATTCTCAGCAGAAACCGACATGGTCTAAAATTATTTTCAGTATTAACGTTACCATGTCTAACAATAAAAAAAGATTAAAATAGCTGTCCGTAAACACATTTTAAGTTCAGTAGCTATTAATACGCAAAACAGAACGTTTCGGCTTTTCTGTCCATCGTCAGCGGACAATTTCGTGAATCCAATAAATAATACGACCAAGGGTCAATTCTAACAATGGACGTCTCATCGTTTTGAAAAGGAACAGTGTTATACTAGCCTTACTGAAACTATCATATATATCACTTATATATGCTGTAAATTTTATTTTTTACTTTGATTTACCAAAGGGAAGCATCGATAAAAACGAAGCAACACCAAAACATGGGCACTGAATATGTACAAGCTATGCATTAGCTATACTCAGAGCAAAGGTATTCTGAGTATCCTTCGATTAGCGGAGGTTTTGATATGAATTATAACGGGACTAAAAAATTTGTGGGTCAGCCTTGTCCTTGTAGGAAGAGGCTGCTAAGGATTATACAATTTTTCATGCAAACTATAACACTACGCTGTTCGGCATGTGTTCTTACTGAAGACTACATGAAAAGGAATAGAGAGGAACATCCGTTCTAATGCCATATGCCCTGCATGTTCAGCGATCCTGGTCATAAATAGTTTGAAAGTTCTGAGATTAAATATGCTAACGCTATATTTTTAGAAACTTTCAGACTACTGCCAATGACGCAAAAAAGAGAGAGAAAGAAGCAACACACTTTTTATGATTCTGAATCGATATCAGTATCTTGGGATATCATCAGCTGTAATAGAGTTACAGAATCTGCCTCTTCCAAATCGCAAACTTTATTCAACAATATTAGTTTGTTTTAACTCTTTCTTTCCTTTTAACATTTCTTTCTCGTAAGAAATTATGAGCAGAGATTTTCCACGAAATACGCCAGCTCTTGTTTTTCCCAGGTCACGCTACCTCTGTTGGTCTTCATCTTCAGCGCAGCATCCTTCTCTCAGCCTATTGACAACTTCCAGGAACTTGGGTCTTCTTCGCACAACAAAAAGCACGTAACTCCGGACAATGGAGAGGGACCAGGCATCTTCCCAAGGCGCGCTGTCATCAGGTACACCCGAAGCCTCGAAAGACTTTTGGCGTCACGAAATGCAATACGAGCCGAGTCTCTGCAGCCGATGATATTGGTTCGTGAGAAAAGAAATGCACGGCCCGATGCCTACTTTGCCGATACAGAGAACGATTACCTAGAGGCTCAGAGCGTCCACTATAGGCGAGAAATGTCGCCTGCATTAGAAATGCTTTCAGGGCGTCATAAGAGGCATGCAAATCCCGACTCTTCCGAAATGGAAGATGAATATCGAGAAGCTCAAGTTAACTGGAGGAGCAGACGAGCTGTAGTGAACGATGATGAGCAGGGTACTGACGGTCCCTTCAAGCCAGTAACCTTAAAAAGAAAGCGACGGGGAGCTACTCTCCCTCGTGTTTACCATGCATCGGATGACTATTACTCCAGTAGCCCCAGCACGAATGAATTTCTGATCAGGACCAAGAGGGGAACTGATGAGATCGATAAGGAAACAGCACCTTTAAAACGAAGCTACGCAGGATTGAAAGGAAGCGAGGAAGAAAGCGACATTGACGATGTACAAGCAGAAGCAAGTGAGAGTAATGTAGTTTACGCTGAAGATGATGATGATGATGAATTGGTTATGAGTGAGTCTTCTAAGAATGAGGAGTTATACGAAAACAGCTACGACCCTGCATCGCCAGTTACCTATAACCGACATAAAAGAGAAGCCGGAAGTGAGGCAGACTTATTACCGGAAGAGTCGAGAAGGCTTAAACAAAGAAGGTCTTCACGAGGTTTCGGTAACAGGCGCAGCACAGGAGGAAAAGTCAATCATTTTGGTCACTTGAGAAGACATAGAAGAAATTCTCCGTACCTTCTAGTGTGGTCTGAAGAGCAAGTGGATGACTCCTCTGAAGATTCAGGTGAAACTTACAACCATGGTCGAGATAAGAGAAGTGCTGGCGAATCTGCACACAAATATGTACTTGGGCACCATAAAAATTTAGAAACTCTAGGCGAAGAAGATGACGAATTTACAGGCAATGAAAATGTGCATCATAGCAGGCGAAAGCGTGAGTCAAAAACTGCCGACCTTGGTCGTGATGACGAAGATACAGAGCTGGCGGATAGTTTCGAAAATGAAAATGTTAGGGCCCTCGGTCGTTCCAGACGAAATGTAGTCGCAGCTTCCAGGCTCCTGAGACGCCAGCAACAACACCAGAACAAGCTCATGCAAGACGCCTCTCAGCAAGTGTCTTCCTATACTGCATATGAGCTTAAGCCTGCTGCAACCAGTAAGTTATATATATACGACTTGATAATGGTACCTTGTATGCTATGCTAGGTGAGATACTTATTACCGAAAAAAAAAACATAAAAAGTGGTTGTCGTTCATTTTGAATAATATATCATCATAAAAACTTTTAAACAGTAATTATGTATTTCCCAAAGCAATGCTCTGTTGCTCTGCGGTTACGATGCGCAAATTGAGGAGATGATTAGTGAGGGGAACCATATTCTTCAAAGTAGAGCAACAACGAGGAACATTATGATAGGAGTATTTCGCTGATGTGATCATATTATGTTCACGTCTAGTGCCGACGAGAGCCAATATATCTAACGAGATCCTGATATTCAAAGAAGCAAGTACTTATATTTTATTATATAAGTCATACAATATGGGGTATAATGCTTAAGTTTTCCAGGGAAACTGAATTTCATAGACAATAGATTATATCGTTATCGTTAATCGAATTGATATACAGTGCATGTGAAAAGATTTTCCGATATTTTTTACTCGGATAATAGTATGTCTTACCGGGCCTTGTTACGTTATAGCCCAGTTTGCCCACTCAACTACTGATGTAAATCAGCAACGGAAGGATCATCATCTCAAAGCCAACATGCACTTTGCATCAGAGTTAATTATGAGTTTTATTATTGAAATTTGTTAATAATAGGAATGCGAGCGAATGTAAAATGTTAGCGTTTATAATGACAGCTGATAATGGAATGATGCGCTGACAATGCTGTTAGCCTGTACCAGTCAAGTAAGTCACTTAGCACTTCAAGCAGGATATGATGCTCTGTATGAAAAGGGCTAACGTTACAAGTACAGTTGCGCTGATCAGATGGGAAATCCAGTATCATATTTGTATGCTTCCTTTCAAATGTACTTCATGTGTCTTCAATACTTACTTAGTTGGCCATGCAGCAGATTCATTTGCTATTATGCAAGAGAATTTTTTTTCCGTAATACTTATAGTACACATAGTCAAATACTCTAACAAGTATTTGTTGAAAAGTGCATTGCAGCATCACTATTAAAGTATCATTTTTGCTTCAATAACAACAGATGATTATTAATTACCTCCGCCAACGAGGTTATGTTTTCGTCGGGTTTGTCTGCCAGTCTGTCACCAATATAATTTTATGAAACTTGCCGGAGTTGTTAGGGATATTAAGCAGAATAAATGACCAAATTTTTGTGATGATCTGTTTGTTCGTTTGTCGCTGTATTTGATTTTATGCTTGTTAGCATAATACCTCAAAAAGTTATGATTGGATTTTTATGAAATTTTCGGAAATTGTTAGTAATGTTTAAAGACATAATTGATTAAAGTTTGGTGATGATCGGCTTTTTCGTTTGCGTATATGACTTATGTTTGTTAAAACGTTTATTGGCAGCTTAATTCGAAAAGCTATGAACTGATCTAAAATAAAATTACACCCTGTTAATGCCATCAAACAGCACAAATGTTCAAATTTTGGTATAGATACAAAGATAATCATGGTTTCACAGAAAGTTGAATTTTTTGTTACCGCTATCTTGCTTGGCGGAGGTATGCACACTCAGAGTGCTCTAGTTGCAGGTTAGATTACAGTTCTACAATGAGACCAAATTCGCTTGCAGAGCTAGAGAAAGTAACACCACCTTAGACCGAAGACTATTTTAGTACTACCACTGAGATCAAATTTATCTGCAGAACACAAGGGAGGAAAGTCATCAAGCGAGAAAAGCTCTGGCCACAAATCAGGATTCACAGCATCGTCCGGCCACAAGGCAGGGGAAGGACATAAGGCCGACAAAGGATTCGAGGAAAACCACAAGCAGTCGCATGCTGCTGAAGGAAAGTCGGTGAGTAAAAGTAATTTACTGAAATATCACAGAATTATTTGTTGCTCAGGATGCGAATACAATAAATGATGATGTTTTGCCAATAAGTTACGAGTTTTATGCATCGCAACTGCAGTTTCAA
>LQNS02276481.1:7850633-7866377 GCA_001587735.2 Parhyale hawaiensis | reverse complement strand
ATCACAGAATTATTTGTTGCTCAGGATGCGAATACAATAAATGATGATGTTTTGCCAATAAGTTACGAGTTTTATGCATCGCAACTGCAGTTTCAAAGTCACTACGTAAAGTACGAACCCAAAGTAACTTGTGCTCGGCACATTCGTAGGCAAGTAATATTGGGCTGCATGACCGATGCGTAATGTTATGATATTTGTTAACGTTTAAATATCGTAGATCCTTCCTTAACTGCTCTCGACTGAAGGACAACCGACCCTTTAAGGGCGAAATAACATACACGAATAACGCATACTAATACTGTATAATTCAGTTTGGCGAGTCGCCAAGTTGCCGAATATTAGAGAGATGTGAAGTCATAGCTACTCCTCTCCTGTAAGGTAAAGTAAACATGATCGCAGGCGCCAATTGGGGATGTTCACAGCACTGGTTCGTGCTGCAGATACGGGCTAACGGCCCCAGAAGAGTCGACCACAATTCGCTAAGAGCTATGGTGCCAGATACGGAAGGCTCATATTTCGACGACTGGTGATCTCCTCCCTTCCCACAACTATCTCTATTTCTGGCGAGGGTCACTACCTCCGCAGTAGCATCCAGGCTCCACGCTACTTCTATGACCCAAGCCCAAGGACTCGCTTGCTGGAAACAGTCTTGATGCTGATTATTCCGAGTATTACACCCAATCAAATGCGTCCTACTTACTGTGAGGATAGCGTCACGTTCTCCTAGACTTCTATGATGGGATTAGACTTAAATCGAGATCGAGTGACATCACAGTCTCCAGAGAAGTTGTAACTGGCTCAAGTTAAGGGTGAAAGTAAGAAGTAGGTAAGTAGATAAGAACAGTTAAGAGGGAAAAAGTAAATATCTTCCACTCGCTGCCATGTTCTTGAGTTATAATTCGTTAGTTGAATTCCGAAATCTGTTTATGAGGGCCCGCTGAAGGCTTCAAGATTCATTCATCTTTCACGTCTGGTGAACGTTAGTTCCTATTTAGTCAGTGGTCTTCCCAGTGTAATATTTTCCGTAGATAACTCGCTCGTTCTGGTGCTGATCATTCAATTAAAAGCTGGAGTTTCCTAAAACTTACATTGGTCAGACTCATGTTCGTTTAAAAAGAGAATTTGATAAATAACCCAGTTAGAAGTCTTTTACGGGATTAAGAACTACATTTATATACAGTCCGGAACAGAATTTTGTTTTGTTCTGCCCGCTAATACCACTTATCAGTTTCTTGGTCGGCCGGAAATTCTGCTGGGATAACAAATTAAAGTAACATCAACAGGGACACTCGGGCAGCGGAGGCAAGAAGTACTCAGGAGGAGAGCACAAGAGCCACGCCCACGGCCACGCCAAGTCGGGCAAAAAAGGATCCAAAGGACATCATCGGGAGCACAAGGCGCATCATAGCAAGGGGTCGCACGCTGATGTAAGTTTCTAATGATTACATTAAAATATTCCACCAACGATAAATTACAACCTTTCAGTGGCAATTTATGGCATACTAGAAGTAAGTAACAAACTAGAACGCTTCGTGGCGTAAGAACATCACCCGCAGTGGGAGCAAATTTCATCGCCATTATTTTTTATGGCCATGTTAATCCTAGTTTCTTGGCATGGGTCACATTGAAAACAACCCACCAGACTCCGTGCCAAAAATATGAATATTGTTCAACTGCTTCTGCCCGTTTTTGGGTGGACAAACAAACAGATATATATATATATATATACTTAAATCTTCAACGAAAACATTATCACCTCACTCACTTCGTTCGCGAGTGATGAAGATGATGTTTCGGAGCTCAAGATACATCACAAAAAATGAATCACACTCAGACAAAAGTAATAAATTAATTCCGTGATTGATGTTCCCGCTGAGAAGCTATTCAGACTCATTTGTTATTCATTGTTTCGTTGTGTGTGATAAGGAATTTTACATTTGAAGTAAGTTATCTAGGATACAACTTGTATAGCTTTAAGTTCACCTCTTTCTTCAGTTTCTAATTTCGTTGCTGAAAGTTAATTTTGCACGAAATCGAAAGCTTGCAAATTGAAGTTATGTTCTTCCTCATAGCTCTTGTTATGACTTTCATTACCTCCGCTACGGAGGTTATGTTTTTGTCAGGTTTGTCTGTCTCTTTGTCTGTCTTTCCGCAATCCATCAAGTTTTTGTGATGATCTGTTTGTTCGTTGTGTGCTTGATTTTATATTTGTTAGCACAATAAGTCAAAAAGTTTTGAGTGAATCTTAATGAAACTTACAGGAATTGTTAGTAATGTTAATAGACATGAATGATTAAATTTTAGTGCAGATCGGTTGATTTGTTTCTATGTTTGAGTTGTATTTGTCATAATGTTTGTTATGCAATAATTCAAAAAGTTTTGACTGGATCCTTATGAAATTTGCAGGAGTTGTTAGTAATGTTCAAAGACATAAATGTAGATGATTACATTTTGATGCAGATCGGTGGGTCATATATTAGTCATAATGTTTGTTAGCACCATAACTCAAACAGTTATGGAAGGATCTTCAAAAAAATTGCGGAAGCTGTTAATACTATTAAAAGGCACAATTGATTACATTTTTGAGTTGATACAAAAGAAATAATGGTTTCAAAGGAAATTTGAATTTTTCGTTACCGTTGCCTTACTTGGCGGAGGTATGCGCTCTCAGAGTACTCTAGTGGTAATAATTTATTACTCTGCCCATAAGCGTGTCATAGGTTTCCGAATGCATATTTTAAAAATTTTTTACGGCATAAGGCCTGAATGAACGAACTACTGTTGAGTTTTCTGCTTTAATGCCGAAACGTCTCAGGAGAAGGGGTGCAGCACGTTAGGCTACTTGAATGTATTACTGGAGTTTATGATGCGAGTCGAAAATTAAGGCTGCAGTATTCAATAGTGTGCTAAATACTCCAAGTACTCAAAAGCTTGAATAGTCAATGAGGGTTTCTGTATTTGTTTTGCAATGCTTAAACAGACCTTAATGAAATATCTCCAGAGCAACGCTGATCATATAGAACATGTAGTATGTATAACAAAAATATCTTCAGAGCAACGCTGATCATATAGAGCATGTATGTATAACAAAAATATCTTCAGAGCAACGCTGATCATATAGAGCATGTATGTAAAATAGCAATTTTCTTTACAATTACAATGTTCTGAATGAATCAAATGTAGTAGGTACTTAATTCTCTTGCTTCACAAGCACCAACTCTATCTTTTGCATCTCTATAAAATAACATTTCTTCATGAAATCAATCCAAACAAAAATGATTTCGCAGCCTCATGACCACTAATTTAAGATGTTACTCTTCTTTTTTTATATTTAAATTTGGAAGGACCAAATGTAATACTGAACAAACTGTTAATACTTGTCCAAGTATCGTAATGTTGATGAATATAAAATGGTATCATTTGTTACTGGGATTCCGTGAAATTATCGGAATGACTAAATGCATAAGCTGGTGTTGGTGTTATTTGTCATACGATGATCAAAGGCAAAATGTAATTCTACTTTCAATATGCAAAACACCTTCAACTTTTCTTCTTTTCCACCAGGGCTACAAAGCCAAAAAGAACAAGAAGGAATCTGGACTAAAGAAGAGTTTCCACGATGACAGTGACAAGAAGGGCTACCACAGTCAGTACGACCACTTCGACTCCTTCCACGAGAGCAGCTCCGGAGGCTCTGAAGAGAAGAGCAGCTTCTCGGTAGGTTTACGAAATAGTGCTAGAGATAGTAACCGAGTAATTTTAACATGGTTTAGAAAAAGACTAATGCAACGATAAACATATTTATTTTAAAAACTGCCAAGTACGTAAATATTGGTATTATCAACAATTAGCTATTACTTACAAAAAAGTTTAGAGTCATACCAGTTCGGCTTTACAGTATTTTTTAAGATCTAGGGCTTCAAATTTTTTGATATATGCGTTTAAATGTGTTTATTTATTTATCTATTAATTTATGATGTATTATTAATCATGATCATCATAGTGTGACACCCGGGCTGCATTTAGTAGATCGTGTTTCGAATACTTTTTTCAAGGATTAATTTATTTCCTATTTGGAATTGAAAAAAAAAATAAGCCCTGTAATCAGCTTCTAATATCCAGCTGTCGTCAGCTGGACAGAAAACGGAAAACATACTATGGTAAATGCAGTTTAGTAGGAAGTCGCAGGAGCGATAAGAAGTTTACTGGTAACACCCCTACATGTTTGTAACGTGACCAAGTGGTCTTCATTTGCGGTGAAGAACGAACTCTTTAAAACACAACATTATCTAGAGCATGTTTCAAACTATACTAAACTTACGTGAAACCAACTTAACTTCCAAAGTACATTTTAAGTTCAACTCATATAGTACATCAAACGTTTCCCATTCAGGAAACACAATATAGTGTAATATTTATCTATGTGTGAGACCCATGAAAATCCTGCCTCAAAAATAGCTTAATTTCCAATTTTATGTTAAAGTCACCGTCATTTCATTGTTTTGTTAAGACTCTGAAAAAGCGCGCCCAGCACGAACAATTTTTTTTTTTATCATATTTCTTGCTGGCAATGTAATTTTAAAATACGCTTTCTCTTTGTTTCATTTTGCATTCAAACACTGAAGAAGTAAGACTAAGATGGAAAAGTTTTTTATGGCCTTTTATCAGTAATATTATTTTAAATTGCGCTTGATCTTCATTACGCTATTTGTTTCCAGATCTAAAGAAGCACGGCTTTAACCACGAAGCTAATTCCGCATGTCTCTTCGTGCAATTTTAGATTAGACTTAATCTTCATTTCCTTTTTTTTCCAGACACTGAAGAAACACGACGCCCATGGGGAAAAGGGTCATCACGAGAGCGGCAAGAAGGCTGAACACAAGGCAGACCACTCAGACAAACACGCCAAGACTGACAAGACAGCTCACAAGGCAACTACCAATAAGAAGGCTTCCCATGAAGCAAAACACACTTCCAAGCACTAACAGTAGACATAAATGATGCGTTGCAGAGCATATGTCGTAGCCCTGTCAGCCGGAATGCTCTGCAATTCAAATTAAGTATTAATTTTTGTAGGAACAGCACTACATAAAGTGTGACCGCATGGTTCTTTCGGGCGCTGCGGAGTCAATGATCTTTTCCACATATTTATAATATGTATCTAAACTTAGCAGTGTGCCGACTGAGCCAAATTTTCTCGCTTTGCAGACGTAAATAAAAAAAAAGTTCGAATCATTTAAAAAATATCAGTTCTGCTTGTCCTAGAACTACAATGTTTCGCATAATAGACGAATTGAAATATGTGTAGGTATTTTGTTCCCATGTAATTTAAGCACATGGTACATATGCGTACTATATGATACAATGTCAAAGAAACTTATTACTGAAATGAAACAAACAATATCCCGTTAACATAACCAGAAGAGCAATTGCCTAGGCAAAAGTGGTGTGGAATTTCCATTTACTCAGAGTTGGACTAGGAAAATGTATGATGACCGAGTATAACTCCTGAACCGGAGACTTGTCGGAACGTAGAATGTTCCTGAAACTGAGACATCCCAAAATGGGATAAATTCCAACATGCTGCGCCGTCTGAAGGGAAAAGTGGCAATAGTCGACGTCATGTGTTGAAGGGTATGGGAAATGGTACAGGAAAATTCAACTGGTCTACCTAACTATACAGTACACCTTCCTGATTTACTGTAGTGTGAGTTAAAGAAAGAGTTTCGTGAACTTAGACGAAACAGGTACCCTGCTGAGCTCATCTCCCAGAAACGGGAACTTCTTTGGAACGGGAACAGTACTTTGGACCATGTTAGGAGTTCCACTGTATTAACCTACCACAAACGAATAGAAAATGACTACAATTAGCACTTCATTGAAGACTAATTATCTGTCCATCACCAACATTTCCAGCAAATAATGTGTATCTGTCTACGTAACCAGTGGTTTAATAGAATAACAATTATCATCATTACTCTATAATTCAAAAGCAAGACATGCGTCCGAGTTGTTAGACGTTTGGTATCATTCATTAGCGAACGTCGTCCATACAAGAGAATTAAGTCTACTTGAAGATATACTACATACTTGTAAGGCAGATACCCTTGGCTCGAAGTAATCTCATTCATATAGAGTTTCACTCGCTCGAAACTTCAGCTTTGACTCACGATCTACCCCAGTGAATAAAATTTTTATAAAGGTAATCACAAACTGATTGCGCTTGAGATTTCCTCGAGCTCAAGCCTGCTTTATAGCATAACGTATGAGGCCACTTATAGCTTCTAACGAAAACTGAATCTATAGTGGCGAATCAACAACTCAAAGTTTATGTTCCGGTCAAGTTATAATAAACTTAGTCGAACTAAGTTAGTCGAACTAAGTTATAAAAGTTAGTCGAACTGAATTATCTCGATCCATGAACACGTCAATTGTTTTATTCAACAATATCTAGAAAGAAACCTGTGATCTCTGCTCATAGAACACTTCACACTCTTCTATTATTTCATATTCTGTTTTTCCTATTTTTCAACCTAGAATAACTGCAACTATCATTAACTTATTGCTCATTTTATATCAGTATGTGTAGTAAATACGGTAGTAATATCTGCGTAAAATAATACGGCTCAGCTGAAATGGTAATGCTTTTGCTTCCGTAGTAAAACAATATTCAGAATTAGATATTTAATTATAGCTCTTGGCTCTTCGGTTTTATAACTAGAGAATATGTAACTCGTCAACCAGCGTACGTGTAGTTCTATAACGAATATCGCTGAGCTTCTCCCACGGGATTTTCCCACGTATTGTTTTAGAAAATTGTACAAGTATGATTGATGCAATTTTCTAATATTTCAGTGATTTAAAGTTAGAGAGAAAGATTTAGAACGTCATGACCAATTTTTTCAACAGTTATTTACCGAGAGAAAAAAATAAAGAACTAGCTGAAGCTGATATCTGTTCCCTCTTATATTGCAATATCATTTTGAAATTAGTATTATCCCGTAATTGGTTTCTACTGCTTTGCTTAAGTAATCGTATTATCTTTAGCACGAAAGCAAGATTTCAACAGGGCGATGAAATAACCAAAACATTGTTTGAAACAATGACCTGCAACAACAATGGATGGGAAGCATCTCCTCACCAAGCTGCTTCGCTCCGTTGCATAATTCGTTTTTCTTCAGTGAGCTCTCGAGTTAAGTGGAGCAGCTGGTCTTCTGATGCTTTGAAATTTAAATTCTAAACTTCACCAGACCATTATAAAATGTTGGCGAGTTATAAGAAAGACCGGTTTCGAAAGTTACAACGTGTTAAAGCGGAACCAAATAGCGTTAGGCATTAAAGTACTGTCAAATCTACCAGAATTTTGTTTTTTCGTTTAAATTAACCCTTGCCTCCTTGATAATTTTGTATTCATGAAGCTAAGTCACTAATAAAAACTGAATTTTCAATACTTTGTCCAAAACATAAATAGTTTACCAGTTTTGCCTATGCATGGTCATAAAAAATACTAGCCAGTAAATGTGATCAGAAAAACATACACGTTCTTCGATATAAAATAAACTCTTGCACGAGCAGAGCTTTTGGAGTGAAGCTACTGAATTCCCACATTCAAGTTTTGTGCGCCGTTTGAAATTGCTACTTTCTGTAACTTTTCCCATCAAGGTTATTTCTCCGTAGCTACTTGCCTGGAATAGTTTTTATATATTACACGTTAAAATACATTGAAAATTATTCTATTAGATAACGAGCTATAGACGAAACGAGAAACCTATTCATTGATAGAAGTTTATGCCTAAGTTCCTGTTTGTTCTTACCTATCATCATTACGTTAGCCCAAAGAAAAATTCGTGGTAAGATATGTAGACAAAAACCTATTGTCATACGTTAATTCATGGTAAGAAAAGTGCCGGTTGAATGAGTGGACAAATATGAAAAGTTGTCGTAAATCTGTTGGAGTAGTAACACGTTGCCTTTCATTGGTAGTGGAAAATGAATAATGTAACAGTGCTGCAATGAATGATGACGCAGGCTAGACAATGATTCTTTACCTAGTTAAGGAGGGAGGAGCGATTCCATGATAATTATGGCGCGTACTTCGCTCACTGGACGTCCAGTCGATTTTTGCACGTGTTGACTGTCTGTGTTCTGATAACTTCCGAGCAAGTTATTTCAAAGATTTACTATGAATTAGAGAAAAAGCAACTAGAGTTTCCATTTGCATATTGATGTCTGAGTGAAGCTTGAGTGTACCAAAAGAACATGTTTTCGTGGTAGTCTCGCGTCATTCTTGCATCGAAGGACGTAAATTTGTCTTCACGCTTTTAACACAACATTTTCAGTTATGTCTCGGGCATACATGTTACCCGCCTTAGGTACTGCAGTTTGTCATTTAACAAAGATGATTAACCCATCATTGTCGTCATTTAACACAGCCTCTGATATTTAGGTTTTAGAGATAAAGTTTAAAATTTTCATTCAGTAGTCTACTACAGTTGTACT
Organism: Parhyale hawaiensis; assembly: GCA_001587735.2. Lineage (NCBI taxonomy): Eukaryota > Metazoa > Arthropoda > Malacostraca > Amphipoda > Hyalidae > Parhyale > Parhyale hawaiensis. The sequence goes on along the minus strand of LQNS02276481.1, from coordinate 7,857,878 downwards.
GCATCTTATCACCCCTGTAGTAGTCTTCGCTCTGACAAGAATTGAAACTATGTTAATTGACCTGATGTTATTTTTTCTTATTTCGATTAACCAGGCAGGTCATAAATACCCAACAAATTTGTCAGCTACCAATGATTTAAGTCATAGATTCCTATGTATTTGGCAACATCCTATGCTTTTCAGGTAAAACTATAGAAAAAAGAACTCCGTAGCAATGATAGATATACATAATAATTAAATATATTAGAGACGTAATATCATAATTTTTATGCTGCGCTAAGATGAAAAGACTACTATCCTGTAGATTGTTTCCCATGCATTTTCCGTGCTTTTTGTTCTGCTTTTCTTTGTTTTAGCTATTTTTTTCTTGTTGAAACGAAACGATTCCGATGATTTACTCAAAACATTTGACTTTTATTATCCTTATTTTGCATCTACCGAAGCTTTATTTACTATGTACATATTTGATTATTTAGAGTGCATTTATATATGCATTTTATCTACTAATTTTTTTCGTCTATAGTGTCGTATAAAAAGCGTACCTAATTCACGTACTACAAAAAATATAACGTAGTCTGATCAGTTTTGACTTCAATCTAAAACATTTTAATCGCTGCTTCCGGAGTCGAGTTACAAGCGTAACTTGTTTGCGATTATCTTTAAAGATTTGATCAAAATAGTGAATCGAAAGCCCTCGATTCAACTTCCGGACAAGCTAAAGCAAAAGAATTTAGATTATCCTGATCGCTGTGCTCGAATTGAAGGCTCTTAATTTTACTCTTTTGTTATAAAATCCTATTCTGATTATATTTTACAAATCTACGAGCTTGAATGGGCTAAATAAAAAGTCGCCCCTTTTAGCTGAAAACATCTACTGCAATTTCATTTACTTTTTACACTGCAAGCGTCGGAGAGGAAATGATTGAACACACTAGGCAAGTTGAAGGTCAAAGTCGAGCACTGCTGCGTAATCTGTTTTTTACATTGCAAGTATTTTTACAGGCGGACGCGACACCCTCGGTTACTTGTACATAGTTTATCAGAGAGTAATGCTCGCATAAACTAGTCCTCTAAAAGCAGGAACTACTCAAAGTTCTTTTTTTTTCAGTAGTACCAAAATTTAGGCAGCGTCAGGTACAGCAATATATGCTCGTCTCTCCGGCAATCATTTTTTACCCCTTTCTACACATCAAATGTACCCAGACACTCTCTTCGCCTCCAGCAATACAGTCAACATAGATGGAGGCCGAAGCCTTCTCCGCAGTACGACCTACCATTTCGCTCATACGCATCACCTGACCTTCTGTCTAATGGACCGTAGAGAGACAAAGGGCTTAATATTTGCTGCACCATTACAACGGCGATCTGAAAAATGATTGTTCAGGGTTTGCGCGGCGTAGAGGCGACACCGTCCGACAATATGTGAAGTATTTCCATCTGCTAAATTGAAAGTCTGTTTGATACCAAGCACTATAATCTAAAATCTTGGGAAAATATGGAGGCCTGAATTTGCCCTTGTAGGGTGCCACGTTATAATCGACTGACCGTTACGTTTTACGATTATTGCTGGTTCATGTCACCGACTCGAAAAAAGTTAGAAGCACCATGCGCAATCATGGTAAAAGTAATTGCATGCGAAAATACTAGAAATCTGGGTGGTTACCTGAACCTAAACATAACTGGACAAGCTATTCATCTACTGTTTCTTTTCCTGCTTGTTTACTTCAAGGGGCTTAATGCAGTAAATTTTTTCCACATCCATAAACAAACGCGCTCTCCCTTGGTGCGGTGAGAGAGCTAAAGATCGAAGATCAACTGCGCAATCGCAGTAACGATATAAGATTCAGGCTTTAGTTTTGATTTTTTATTTGAAATCTGCGAGATTAGAGCCATGAAAATATATATACATATAAAACGTTAAAAGTATTTAGGTGGACACTGGTACGTTTCTTACTATAAAGCTAGCGGGTAATGTTAGGGAAAGCAACGTCAAGTTCTGCTAACGTTCTAAATAACTGGCCTTTATCAGGACGCCAATAAGCTAATGTTAGCTGAAACAGACCTCGCTTCATCCAACCTAATGAAGACCAGCTGTTTAGAGCGTTAGTTGAACTAAGCCTTGCCTTTCCTAAGCTTGTACAGGCACGCCCATTAATGGGCTTATTTACTAAGTGGTGGCCCAAGCGAGACCCGACTTTTCAATTTATCTGCTGGAAATGGCTTAGCAAAGTCCGTAGATTTAATACAGCTTCATCAATAATTTTAAGTGGCAGCGAAATATGTCCCCGTAATGCCAGATGACGCCGTAGACGCAATACAAATTGCGAATTTTGATCTCTTAAGGCGGATTTAAGTGTAACATAATTTGAGAATTAAATATATATATATGATATATCCAGCTTGCGGAATACTCTAATTACGGAGAACTTGTTGCCGAGTTCATGTCACTGATAGGCGCTAGGTTTTTCACTTTTCATCAAGGTTTACAACTAAATCGATTGCTCTTGAAACGGCCAATAATTCAACTCTTCTTTTGAAGCTAGAGTTTCGAGGCGCTTGAAGTGTAATCAGGCTGCAACCACAGCACCTGCAACGCAATTCTAATTGGCGAGACCAACTCACACATCTGAAGTTTTAGTCAAGTTAAACTTGATGAGCTTAGCTCAACTACCGCTGGTCGTACTAATCAATGACTTCTGAAGACCCATATTTTTTTATACCTACTAAATTTAAGTCCCGCTTCTCTGCATTCCAATACCGTTATCGTATATCCTAAGATTCGATGAGTATAACGTTCTCTGCTGACAGTGCACATTTAACTGCAATTATGCAGTTTAATTTCAAATCTAAGTTTATCTTGTTTTTTTTTATTACGCATACGGTTCAACAGTTTCTTACCTATTTCGATGTGAATCGGCTGGGAGAAGTATATTTTTCGAAATTTTTGCTTGATCAACCAGTGCATACACAAGCATACACTCTCTTACACGCGCGCACATCTATCTATATTATTCTAAAACTCCGTGAACCGGTCTTGCTTGTTTATTTATTTGTGTCTTGTTTACTTATTTGTGTCTTGTTTGCACACAGTTTCTCTACTTTTATAAGGGAAGGAATATGAGGTATTGGATGGGGAGGAGGGTAGTTGCATTCTCGTCTTGTTTGACACAGCTCCTTCGCTTTTGTACGGGAAGAAATTCGAGGTATTGGAGGAGGAGGGGGGGGGGGTTTGCAGTCGCATTCTTTCCATGGATTAGCTCTTTAATTCGGTTGTATCTGTGATACGGAAGTTAAATTGAGCTGGGCCTCAAGAACAGCTATGATCAATTCATCGGTTCATGGGTAATACAACTAAAATACGTAACATATAATAATTTGACATTGCTTACAACCTGGATCTTGAATATTCTTAGAGAAGCAAAGAATCTGTTGATAGTGAACCGAACGGGTCGTTCCTTGACGGGTAGAAGAGGACGGCCGAATAGCGGGTGGTCTATGCCCAGCTAAATAACACCTGCTTTTTTGCGAAAGCGAAGACGATCGTGATGACGACCCAACGGGTCACGGGTCGTCTAGTATATAAATTCATGCATATATTAATATCAATGTATACTATCGCTGAGAAAGTCATTTGTAGTGCACCAAAAACTTCATTTATTTTGCCAATAAATGTATTTCTACACATCTCAGAAATATGAAACTTCTACTAAAGAAAAGACGAAACATATGCAATAGAACACATATATCTAGAAAAACAATAAATTAAAATAACCTTCAATATTTATTGGCATCGTTTGATATACGTTATAATAGTTTAATTCTGTGGTATGTCAAAGAGCACAAAACACAACACATTAGTTTATTTGTGCTAAAGCGAGAATCGTAAAGGAAGCCCATAAAAGTGAAAGTGCACGCAGTGACACCCAACTAATGTCTTTTTTTTTTTTTTTAACGGAGCTTCGCACGGCAAAAATGGAAACGCGAGTAGAAGCTGCTGTTGCGCAACGCCATTCCGATTTGTTTTCTGCGCGTCGTTTTCTACTCTCAAGAGGCAGCAAATTCGGCAAGCACAAAAGTACGGGCGGCGTTGGCAGAGAGAAGAAGAAGAAGCCTTGATGCCCTGCATTACCTTTGGCATGCAGATTTGCAAGATCCATGATGACGTCATTGGCGTGTGAATAAAACTGCACTCGTTCTGCAGCTGCAGTCTGGATGCGCATATGGAAATGCCGAGGCGCGGTTAGTATACTCGAATTCAAGTCATTGTAAGTGAGACGAAAGGTACATGTTTAATTCCTTGAGTGAGAGCAAATCCCCAGGTTGTAATACATTAATATTTATAGAGTTCGAGTCCCTGACTCGATTCTTTACCTTTTTTTTTCGTTAAAACACAAGGGCGGACGGAGTAGCCCCCTATCTGGACGATACCGGGGGTTGAAGGGACAAGAAAACGGTATGATTTCTACGGTTATTAACTATTCAGGGTAAAAGGCTTAGTTCCAGTCTAAACTTGTGCGGCTCGGTCTGCCCTAATATCTTTGCCACGATGCAACGCGTAGCACAAGCACCTCGCGTACTTGCGTTGCTTTTATGCTGTGGTGGCCTAGTGGACGAGTGGTCATCTGTACGTCCCCATTCGAGTCCCTGACTCGACTTTTTGTATTGTATATAAGTATTCCTGTCCTTACCTGATGATGACCGTAGGAGATGGTTGAAAGGTGTTGCGCAAACCTTAGACTCACTCAACTTTGGGCAGCTGATTCTACACACAGGACCATCAACTACTAGCAAGATTCGGTTAATGTAGAAATCTAATAAAGATATCTTAAAAATACGGCGTACTTTTTAATCGAACATCTATCAAAGAAGGGTAGTTCTCAAAATATACATATATATCTAAAGGTCATTAGTATTTACAAAGTAGGCAACGTTTGCCCTGACCACAATGCTGTTTCAAATATTTTCATAGAAATGTTTACCCTGAGCATTTTCTTACATCAAAAAAAGATGGAAAGATAGCGAGCTTTTCCCCGCTGTAACTCCAGGAGCGAGTGAAAGATCTGAAATGTATACATATTTTACACATAAAAATATACTGTATGCTATAGCGGCTGAAGTCACAAAGCCACTATCGAAATCATTAGTTAGTTTTATCATTTCTCTATTCAAGTCACAGTAAATGTACCAACGTGTGGTAAATATACTACCGATAAGAGCACACTGGCAATCTGTAAAATATATAGAGTGCTCTATGAAGAGAAACCTGGTCATATTGCGAAACTGGTCATCAAAATGGAGAAAGGTAAAGTCAACTTTGACTGCGCTGGGATATCAACAGACATAGGTCAACTGACCCCAGAGCAGTAAGTGCAGCTGCAGCCGACAACTGGTCGCTAAAAACTTTCGCGCCGAAATGGAAAGTTCAACGACCAGCCACCCCTACTCTAAGGTAGGCACCCTCACGGTAGCTATGCGCACCAGCAAATGTACTGATTCGGCGCTCTGAGTACCTCGACAAAGACCGCACCTGGCTCGAGGATCGTTTTCGGGACCCTTAGCACAACTGTGCAGTGTGGAACACGCAAAATCCGCCGCTACCGGGGTATAAATAATAATGCCTTATACACCGCAGGTATAAAAACATCTTTAAACTGCTATAGGAAATAACAATGAAGTCTAGTGAAAATATTGTCAAATGGCAACTCCAAGGTATGCCAGTACTAATATTTACTTTAAATACAGCAATGTATTCCAGGTCAAAGAAAAATTGTAACCGCCAGTGCAATAAACTGTCAAAAAATTTAACAAACAATACCAGGGCAAATAATAGACTTACAAAACAATGAACTTCCAATATAATCTATATGAACTAATAGTGACAAAGAAGCAGAATGACACTGTGGTTCAATAAGCATTGAAAGTGACCTGAAATTGTATGGAATGATATATAGCGTTTCGGTAGAAATCAAACTGACGTAGAGTGATTGATCCAATGAATAAATACTTTTACATTGAACAGAAATATATCAAATAATAATAAAGAATAATGTGTTATTATCATCCGACGAATCATTATCAGTCGAATACTGTTAGGCAATTATTTCCTAATATCAGACACGACTCTACAGACATCAGATAAATGCTTACGATTTTCCAACTGGGCACGTAGTTCACTTTTATGTCGATACAACATATGCATTTACACCTATACTTCCCCCGAGATTTACACGAGCAAGTTGAAGCGAAAACGAGCAATATACTCGTCGTTTTGATGTATATATAATCTCTGTAGCATAGATACGGTAGTGCTAACGACATGCAAGCTGCCCCTCTTGACATCACGTACGCTGTGTCTATCAAAGTGTAGTGGGGCCCATGCATGAGGCGACTAGATCACGAGATTGGAGATCCGCAATAGCGTAGCTCGTTGTCGCTAATGTCTCACTCCAGCGAGGCAAAAAGGCCCCGAACTTTTAAAGTTGGAGAAGCAAAACACTTAGTGGCGAACTTCTTCCTCTTCCCTCTTATGTAGTAGCATATTTGCGAGTAAACATATATTATTTCAAGCAGAAATAAGCACCGTTTCTTGAATGTGCCTGATTTTTCGGTTGCAGAGAAATGAAAGCTTTGCTGCTGGAAGCTGAAAACAGGAAATCAAGTGAATGCTCATGAAGCAGAAGCATTTTATTATTGTAGGTCGACCATCAAAATAATGTGACACTTCAAGCAAAAGAACATCGTTGATAATTTGCTGCTTGTAATAGCGAATCTGATACCACCTAAATACATTTCGACCCTACATCGATGTGTCAGTAAACTAAAAAGTGCTACCTTAATACATATTGCAATGCTGACTCATTCGTTCCTGCGTGTTGCTCGATTAATGAAAGTTTGAAAACCAACAGCGAGTAGCTGCTCTAGTTTTTTTTTTTTTTTTTTTAAAGCAGTTCGACCACTGAAAATTCTAAAAATTTTAAAAAGTAGTAAATTAAATTCCTTCCTGGGATAGCTCAACAGATGAAAATATAAAGCAACAAACGAAACTCAGTAGTGCCTGTGTCAGTTAGCAAAGGCTTAAACAAATATAAACACATTACAATTAGAGGGCGGAAAGAAGGGAAATCTGCGTAAGTAACTCGTAGTGTGTCTATCTAGTGGCTGAGCTCTTCGGTAAGAGTTACGACCGACTCAGATCGTTTGTCGTTGGGATATTGAGTTCAAGACTTTACAACATTGTGTCATAAG
>LQNS02276481.1:7820665-7849427 GCA_001587735.2 Parhyale hawaiensis | reverse complement strand
TTTAAGCGCTTGCATAAATTTTTAAGCGCTTGCAAATATTTTGATGGCGCTTACAAGCATTTTAAGCGCTACAAAATCTTACCATTTTTTAAGCAGCTTAAGCAGAATAAGCTTTTAGCATTTATTTCAAGCAATGTCCGGGCTCTAGTCATAAGCATTCCTCTATGTGTAGAGTCATGCAACCCGTTAAAATCCATCGCATAAATCTGCATATTGATGTCGCCACTTCAATTTCAATCCCGTTTTCGACTTTACCCGTGTTTTAGGCTACTGCCGGCTGCATACNCATTCCTCTATGTGTAGAGTCATGCAACCCGTTAAAATCCATCGCATAAATCTGCATATTGATGTCGCCACTTCAATTTCAATCCCGTTTTCGACTTTACCCGTGTTTTAGGCTACTGCCGGCTGCATACAGTCAAGTGAGCAATTGAAAAGCAAAGCAATCTGCATATTGATGTCGCCACTTCAATTTCAATCCCGTTTTCGACTTTACCCGTGATTTAGGCTACTGCCGGCTGCATACAGTCAAGTGAGCAATTGAAAAGCAAAAATTCAGTCGTACATGTTTTTTTCAATTACTTGCATAACTAGAGCACTCTGCACGAGGGCGCATTCCTCCGCCAAGCAAGGCAACGTTAACGAAAAATTTGAATTGATTCTGAAACCATAATGCTTTTTCGTATCAGCCATTTAACGTGCACTTAAGTTGAGCAGGAATATTAATATCCACTGTAGACGTAGGTTCGGATGGACGATTACAACGCCTGAACCGTTTTTTGGTCTTTCTTAGAGCGTCTTTGGAAGGCAAATAGGGTACAATGCTCGGAGGTGCAGAGGTGGTGCTTGATTGAAGAAGTAGAATTGATTGAACTCTGGTGGTTTTTGCTTGTAGTTTTATTTCGTTCCGTGCATTTGCAACTCTAGCAGCACTTGCACAGGAGCATGAATGTGTCCGCCGAATTTTGTCAGAAGATGTTTTTCATTCACAATTTTGGTAACTGCTCTGCCTCTGCAATTGTTTAATTTTCGGAATTCGCAGCACCAGTAGTGTGTTTCTTTTCTGTTTTTGTCTTTCACCATCAGGTATCCACGTACGGTTATCTTCTCTCTTACCTTTTGGGAATGAATCACTTCACAAACTTCTTCCATTTCAATGACTATTTAGTCTGAAATGAACGTTAATTGGATATTTAGTTAAATAGTTGTAGCTAAAATATGCACATAACTACATATTTATTATATTGAATAGCTTAAGCCTCGATAGAAACTAGGAACCCATGCCCGAAGGTGTTCCCATACAGAATCAACGCGCATGGGAACAGCATGTCGTGAAGGAAGAGGAAGAACAGAGCGAAGTAAGATCCGCAGAAGTATGACATGGGAAGGAAAGAAAGTTGTCACGATAGGCCCGAAGGCCTAGCTAGTGGCTAAGGTAACCTACATTGTCCCTTAGGGTCGCAGCATCCCATAACATAGGATGGGTAAACCTATCTAGCTAAACCTTATGGCTCATACTATGCCCCCCGAGGGGCGGGCAGACAGACACTGGCAGACAGAAACAAGCGCATACACTGGCTTTACATGAAATGTTACTGAAATCGTGTTACGGAACCAGCGCCATGTATTATGTACATATCGCTTATGAATTATGATTATGCATTGCATAATATACAGGCAGCGCATATATATTAAAGAAATCATTTCATCGACAGCCAAGAATGTGACTGTCGGGGTTATGGCTGTCGGGGTTATGGCTGTCGGGGTTATTGCTGTCGGGATTATGGCTGTCGGGAATTTGACCCTGACCCATTTGTTGAGTTATTGTGCTTACAAGCATCAAAATAAAAACAGCGACTAACGAACGAACAAACGTATCATTACCAAAATTTGATCATGTACTCTTTATCATAAACCTAACAATTCATGTTAATTTCATAAAAATCCATTAATAACTTTTTGAGTCATGGCATTGAGAAAAATGAGGCAGACAAACAAACAAACAGACGGACATATCTTCACCGAAAGTTAATCACCTGTTCCTCCTAACATACCTAACAATCCGTATAAATTTCGTTTAATTCAGTTCATAACTTTTTGAGTTATCTTGATGGCAGACAGACAGACAAACATACAGACAGACAAACACGACGAAAACATAACTTCCTTGGCGGAGGTAAATATGGTGCAGCTAGTCCTCTCAGCGAAGCCCATGTGACATTTTTTAATCTTGTACGAAATGGAATAACTAATCTCTTTTTATTTCGTCCAGCATTTTATCTAAAAATGCTTGGCATTGTAAAGACACACACATTAGGAGATTTACTCACTGAAACAATGAAAAACCCATAGCCCTCGTATCAAATGCAGTTCCAATTCGTAACATCCACGTGCAAATATAAATGGCTACGTAAATAAATCATTCTTCGTTCAAGTAACCCTCTCTCTTATGAAATTATCCGCCTTTCTTGTAAGAATAGCTCTATTGGAAACGTACCACGCTACGAGAGAAAACTTACTGCCACCAATTCAGTACCCATTTTCAAATAGAGTTTTTACCTAAAGTACGCTTAGCAAGTCTTTGAATTCGGAAAACGGTCAAGTATTCTTTCCCATGGGATTTTTCGTTGAAACAAGTCTGCACCTTTTCTCATGTGAGTAATTGTAGCTGTCATCAATGCTTCCTCAAGTTGAAATAATTCTGAATTTTAGCCACAAAAACGAAATTCCTGTGACTAAGCATATTTCAAAACGTCTATTTTAAAATAGTGTCTTCTACAAAAAAAAAAAAAATGCCTGTGTATACATATTCGCTTTTCCTGGCGGCCTTTTCCATAATAATAGACTAAGTCTTTTTCCGGAAGTCTTAACTTCGCATTGCCTACTCCAAAAAAAAAAATAGTTATATTGTACCTTTTCCGGATTTTGTCAGTGAGCAGAGAAGACAAAGATGGGCTCAAGCAAGCACGCAAACAATCAAGAATTGCAAAGCTGCCAGTTCTTGTGATAGAAGACTGGAATTGTCCCCGTCACGGAGGCGGCCTGTCACACACAGTGTAACAGAGGAAGCGTTACGCGTCATGAGGAACAGGCGACCGTCCCCAACGTTGCGACGAAAACTGTCGTGTATTTCTGTCATTAATTTTATTTCCAGAAAATGCTTGCCACTTCATCGTAGATTGCTTTACTGATCGATGCGCTCTTTTACGGCCTACCACTTACAATCCTGACATCTTTTTTAGCATCTTTCTTTTTGATGCTTTATACTTACAGGACTGAACGGCACAGTAATTTTGTAAGTGATATTAATATAAATTCAGCGCTAAGTTTAGCTTTACAACACCATTGTATCAGACCTGGCTTAGCCTTTAATATTTCTCATAGATTCTCATAATATATTTTGCACTCTTTTTGATACCGATATAGATATAAATATGACAACTTGATACATATATTCCATTTCATTGTGTTTTCTATTCCCCTTCTTCATTTTAAACCTATCAACGTCAAACAGCGGATATTATTTCGTTCTTATTTACAAGTAACTATCAGCCACAGCTCTCTAAAATTGATAATTCAGCAATAGTTCTTTTGAGTTTACTGATACTATGACGCAATAGCATCTTTACTTCTGTTGAGAAAATTAGAAATATCATTGCAACGCACTGTCCTGCTTCTCGCAATGGAGAATTTCGCCCTTCATTTCAACTTTTTATCTTTAAATAACGGACAGCACGGCTCCCAACGCGGGCACAGGATCCCAGAGAATTTTTGCATTCTGTCAGCACTGTCTCTCCCACAGCTGTCAGCATCATGATTAATGTAATTCTTTACGTCCCAGGTGCTCTCATCAGCGAGTTATTTCTCACATTCCCAGCAGCAGGACCGTCAAAGTTTGGGGTAACTCGATGGATTTTCATGCCAGGAAAATGGATTAACTTTCGTAATGTCGCCCGGGCCGTCGGTCATTGACTGAACACGTGCAAGTTTTCGGGTGATGAATCTATCCGACTGGCATTTCATTCACTTTATTGCGGCTGTAGAAATGTAAAATTGGACTCTATTTTCCAAATGAAGGCGTTGGCTAAGCGCAGGGATGCATTTTAAGCATTCGACGGTGCAATTAACCAATACGCTGAGCATTCATAGTAAAGTTCAACCAATTAAATTACGAATGTTATGTTTCAGTTATATATGTTTTAAAAGGTAAGGATGACTTTTCTGAAAGATATGCTCTATACTGTGCCGCACAGCGTACTTTATTAACAGCAAACACAAATTTATTAACAGAACCATAGACGGAAAATGAAATTAATGTTAATCAATTTTAGGGTCACCAATATTGACGAATTTGCGCTTCGCGTTGATAAGTACATAGCTTAACCCCCGTCTACAGCTTGCTTAAGTTATGTTCCTTTGAAAGTTAAAGAAGATTTTCTTGAAGTTTCAGCGCTTAGCAGTAGAACCGATAATAAATAATAATGATTGTGAACGGGCCGCCAAGTATAGTGTAGTTTTTGATGAAACTGATAATGAACTTTTCAAACTTTGGAGAAGAACTTAATGGGACGTTTTAAATCTCTGGAACCCAGGGCTAGCTCATCAGATGATAGCAGTGTCGAGTATCCAAATCATCAAAGTGTTCCTGCTCTAAAAGCTAAATCATTTCTACCACATACAGTATAGCTATATAGTCAAGTGCAGTGAACGTTAGCGTGGATTAAATTGAAAGATGAAAATTATGTAATTAACATTTTTTAATTACTTTACTACGCATAGTTTCATTGCCTTTACGGAATGCCAAGTTATTTAAATATACTTTGTTGATATTTATTCGGATCATCCTCTCGAGACTGTCCTTGGTACCGTAATAGTTTTCTCATTTCTTTAAATACTTACATGCGCAGAAACCTGTTTTTTATTTTAGGAATTCTTCGGATTAGATGCAATAAGCATGCCACCTAGCTCTGGTTACACAACTCGCAGTTAAAGCCAATACCATTAGAATTGCAAAAAAAAATGTTCTCCCGACATTACAGGCATTATTCAGAACACAAATATTCTTACGTAATGAAGGGGTAAATTCCTCAATTACAACAACCGCTCCATACACACAAACATTGTTTTCAGACTCCACTGATGAGATTTGGAAGACAAGCTTCCGCCGGTTAGAAAAAATCCCGGAATTCACTAACAATGTCACAGAATGATAGACGTGTTCTGCGTCCCATAGTTTGGAGAACATCGCTTTGTTTACAGTGGCTGCTCTTGCTTCGCTCTACCGAACCTCTCGGGGTTTTCCAAGCGTAACTGCTGTCATTTCTAAGCGAAGAAATGCTGGCGTATAAAGAGGTTGCTCAATGGTAAGGGGACATCAGTTGGATTTTGCCTTCCCATAGGAAGGTTGACAAATTGTCGCCAAGTGCTTGTGCTGTGGAGACATTGTGGTTTTCATAAGAAAATCGATGTGCGTCTAAGAACGAAATGGCTTCTATATTTAATGGATATGTATGATATAAATTGAAATGATACTAAAGTTAGGAGCAAAAACACAACAGGAGCAAAAAAACTTACAAAACAATTTTCAATAATTGGTACTTTCATCATGTGGTGACCGCATTTTATTTCAAGAGTGTAGATTTTCAACTAGTGTTAGCACTTGGTTGCTGCAAAAAAAATTATTTTATCGAAAAAACATATTTGAATCCTCATTAAAACAACGAAAATGTTAAACTACTAGCCACTTGAGATGCCATTAGGGCCACAGGACCGAAAAATGAATGAATTGCGGCTTTTTTTTTTATCAAACAAAAAAATTAAAATTGCAATCATATTGACACAAACTTTCTTGTGAATTGCTTTCCCTGCCGCAAACAAAACTTTATCCAATTGAAGGACAGCTGTTCAGCTAAGTTCTTGTGAGGCCCAAAAATTCTTGTAATTGTGCAAAAGTAACTCAGTATATTGCCATGCAATAATAATTTATTCATGAGCACTTTGCCATTGGAACTGAGAAGCTTTGAAGTAGAACTGCCTAATTTACATGTTATTGGTATCTGAAGATATTTTTATGGAAATGAACAGACGTTAGGAGTAGATCAAAAACTCTTCAAGTTTTCCAGATGGGGCTGTTCTACCGCAGACGCGTGGACTGTACGTGTCCTACTGGAAGACAGTCCGTAACTTGCCACTGCTGATGTTATAAATTCATATTGTAGAGTTTTGTGCAATTTTGTTTCTTGCTGGTACTGCAAAGAACCTGGGCAGCACCTTAAGTTCGGACGTATATTGTATTTATTTTACCTTGAATAGGCCTTAGCTTTCAAGATTCGTTATTTAAATAGAGCATTCTGATATTATGTATGAATGCAGGTATATACATCGTGCCTTGAATGTTGCAGTGCAGAAGCGCTACATGTAATAGCAGTGAGATGAAGAGGCTCACTTGCTGGTAGAAATTGAATCATATTTTTCTAGATCACCTTGACTAAAGAAGGACACTCAAAAACTTAAGCTTTTCGGAGGAGAAGAAATATTGACAATATCCTCTATGTAGGACTCTAAGTATCGTAAGGTTGCAGCTCTCAAAATACATTCTGCACACCATTTTTCGAGTAGAATATCACCCTTAAGAAGCCTGTCAGCAATATTCAAGTAATAGTAAATCACCAGTAAAAGTATAACATTATTTCAGCTACAGTCTAGGAATTGTGAAATTTCCTGTCGCGATTGTGTTTCGCGACAGGATTATTCATTCACGAATTGATTCAGTATCTTACCTGTGCTTCATTGCAGCTTAGATAAACTGGTTGCTGATGTAACGTAGACGCTGTCGAGCTTTCCAAAACCAGGAAGACCGTTGGCGCGGTGGTTCTTAACCTGGAGGGGGGGGGGGGAATACGAAAGTGGATTCCAAGGGGGGCTCGAGCCTCCGCATTAAAACCTGATTTACATTAATCACCTTTGGCAAGGAGGTTATGTTTTATCGTGTTTTCTGTTTGTCTGTCACCAACATAACTGGAAAAAGTTATGAACGGATCTTTACGTTACGTACAGGGATTGTTAGGCATGTTAACGGTAACAGATGATTATCCATTGGTGGAAATCCGTTCATCTATTTGTTTGCCTATTTTTTCTTTGCCCCATAACTAAAAAGTTAGAGATGGATTATCACGAAGTTTACTTGAGTTGTTAGGTTTATTACGAAGAATAAATGTCCAAATTTTTATGATAATCTGTTTGTTTATTCGTTTGTCAGTGGGTTTGATTTTTTACGTGTTAGCTCAATAACTCCAAAAATTCTAAATAGATCTTAATGAAATTTACAGGAGTTGTAAATAATGTTGAACGACACGATTAAACTTTCGTGCAGATTCGTTTGTCCGTTTGTGTGTTTACTTGTTTTTGTCATATTTGTTAGCAGTATAACTCAAAAAATTATCAACGGATCTTCGAGAAAAGTGCAGAAACTGTTAATACAGTGGTCACAAAAACAAAGTTCACCCCTGTGCCGCAAAAACAAAGTTATTCCATAATTTACCGATAATTCTGTTTTCGCAGTCCGTGCCATATGAGAGGAAATAGGAGGGTGGCCTGACGTGTGTTGCTCCACCCCCGCGCTACACACAGTTCCCCGCTACACAGTCCGCCTGTGATCCATCGGAGATCGAGCAGAGTACACGTACGTTAAGCTGGCCCACGTGCTTCTATTGTCCTACCTTTTCACTTATTTTGGCACCATACAAAAAATAATACGGGATCACAATGGGTGGGAACAAGCTTACCGTTGAAGAAAAGACTTGGGCCCTCACCTTAATCGAGCAGGAAGTTCTATTGAACCTCGTAGCTGTCGAACTGAATGTCAGCCGAGTGTCACTCTTCCAACTTAAAAAATTGGCTACAGCACTCCCTGCCGGGACCATACCGCCACGCAAGGTGGGATGTGGGTGAAAGAGAAAGGCAACAGCAAGGACTGACAAGGTGTTGGTGGAAGAGGTGAAGATTGATGTTGTCCTTCTCTTGCTCCCATATCTCACTTTGCGTGGCGGTATGGTCCCGGCAGGTAGTGCGGCAGCTGGTTTTTTAGACTTGAAGAGGGACACGCTGCTGACATTCAGTTCGACAGCTGCTGTTACAACTCAGTTCATAGGCGCTCCCTGCTCGACTAGAGTGAGGGCCCGAGTCTTTTCTTCAGTGGTAAGCTTCTTCCAAGCCATTGTGATGTCCTGGTGGTTTTTGGGTGGTGCCAAATAAATGCAAATATATGTAGCAAAGTAGAGACACGTGGACCAGTTTAACGTACGTGTACGGTATTCAGTTCGAGCTCTGAAAGATCATAGACTGACTGTGGAGTGGGGATTGGTGTTTGGCGCGGGAGTGGCGCAACGCACGTCATACCACCCTCCTCTCATATGGCGTGGAATGTGAAAATAAACTTATGGGCGAATTAGGCGATAATGTTGTTTATGCGGCACAGGAGTAAACTTTGTCTTGCGACACATGAGAAAACTTTGATTTTGCGACCGCTGTACTATCAAAAGGGACAAATGAATAGATTTTGGTGTTGATACAATGAAAATCCTGGTTTCAGAGCCAATTTGAGTTTTTTGTTACCGTTGCATTGCTTGGCGAGATGAGCTCTCAAAGTGCTCTAGATTGAACTTAATTGGCATGATAGGTCTTGTGTTGGTACCATATTTTTTGGAAAACCCTAAGAGAGGGGGGGGGGTGGCTCGAAGGAAGAAATGTATCCCTAAGGGAATGTGGGAGTAAAAAGGTTAAGAACCACTGCATTAGCATTTATAACGAGTATAGTGCTGCGAAACGTTCAGGGACTTTGACAATTCTCTATTTAAAGATTTGAGAACTGCTGTGTATATGCTGCTTTTTATGGAATTTTGTTCGCTAGGTAAACGGACCAACAATTTTGAAGGGCAGTAAAATCATACATTGTTGGTCATTTATTAAAGATTCATAAAGATGTTCAAACTACCCCTGCAAAGTCGAGTTTATCTGTGGGCAGTAGATTTGATGTCCGGAACTCTAGAAGGAAGTGTTGGTTTTGCCATTTTTTGCGTTGCGCTAGCCTTCATATGGGTACGATTGAGATTTTCGAAAAGTCTAGTTTGCTGATCAATGATCACTGTTGTTTCTTTTCTTTTCTGGCCATCTCAAAGGTAAACGATTCAACGATGACACCTGAACCTTTATCCAACGAGGTAAAACTGACGCATCTGTCTACATTAACGGATGAGTCAAGCCTAGACGACTAAGCCTAATTTCACTTTTCCGGACCAGTCGGTGGTGCTTTTAGTCTTTGGAATTTTTTATCCCAAATATGATTATTTAGTCTTTTTTTTACCTCAAAGAGACACCATATGCAACTTCTAATATATTGATATGTTCTTTCAGGTTTTTGTCTCTTTATTTTGTTTGGAGATTTCTTCATTCATAGAAAGAGACAAAAATGTTGCTGCTGTTGCGTCTAATAACGCTTAGGTTATTGCTTCTTTTACCTATCGTGATTTGCGTGATGGCAACATCGTCGTCTACATCTGCAGCCAAAGATGTCAACAAACATCTCGAGTACACTGAACTTCGGAGGCCCAGAGCAGCAAAACCAAAAGTATCAAAAAACGTGGATGATTTTTCACCCCAAAGCCAGTCATCCTTACCAGCCCGTTCTGTAAGTGCTGTAACATCAGAAGAGGTTATAAGACAAGAACCTGCTAAGTTGTATCGGTATACAACTCGTCAAACTACTCTGAATAAAAATCCTATAGCATCAAAATTGAATTCCACTAGAGATGTTGACACATCAGCAAAATTTAACAAAAATGAAAAAAAAGTAACCGCACGCAACCTCATCTTGAACCTCCAAGGAATGATAAAAAAACGACGAGAGAATTTCGAGGCCACGACAAACCAAACACACGTTGTGCCTAGCAGTGTGAACAACGCTACACAAAATTCTTCAGTAAAGGAGACGCTTCAAATGAAACAACCATTGAATATCACCATGACATCTGAAATTAAAATATTATCCCCAGTCTCAAAGCAAACAAATTTGGAAGACGACGAAGGTCAAGCTCTGAAGTTTTCTAAGCGGAAAATGGTAACTGCAAAGGAAAATTTTCCAGGCAATAGTCACGACAACCATCAAAGCGCAGAGCAGAGTCGTGGTCGATCAGAAACCTCATCAACTTCCGGAAAATCTTCAGCCGAAGCCAAAAGAAGTCGCGATGGAAGCAAGGGCATTTTGCTCAGATTGCGCAGAAAACTTAGAGAAAATGCATCTCCTGATATCGAAAAAGCTTCAGACGCTTCATCAAAAACAGGTAAAATTGAACGAGATCAAAGTAAAACCCCATCGGCGCGGAACAAGTCCCACACAGAAGACCTTGTATTGGTCAGGGCAACAAAAGTTATGAACAAGGACACTTCTAATTCTTCAAAAGCTGGAAAAATATCAGCACCTGAAACTGCAGATCTGTCAACTAGAACTAAATTACTCAAACGATCAAAGTCTGCAGAACAGGATAGAAAAGCCACTAGTAATGCTTCAAAAATAGGAACCACATCACTAGCCCAAGCAATGGATTCATCTTCAGTAAAAAGAGCAAACGCTGCGTCGCCCAACGGAACCGAAGAAATAATTTACGGGGCAGCAACTGGGGAGACGAGGCCTCCTAAGGCAATGACTGACTGGGTGCCCAAGTTGAGGAAGACACGCGGTATTTTGGAGGTCAAGGAACGGGCACATGACCTTGGAAGTCGGGTACGCGACGCGGCTCATGACCTCAAATGGAAGTTTCACGATGCGAAACTTCGGGGTAAGGACATGGCGACAGCGTTAAAAATGTGGCTATTTTTCAGTGAGTGATGGCTTTTAGTTGAGGTAGAATTGATAATAGTTGCGATACTGAGCATTATTCCAATGTTTATTAATGCCTAAAGTTGAAAAAGTGGTTTCACACGCTTATAATCCTGTAAATTCTATTGGAAAAATAATGCGGCAATTCTTGCAAGTGTTTCTGCACTTTCACTATTAGCCCTCTACGTGTCTCTATTGTCATCATTAAACTAGGGTTGTGCATTTATAATCGGTACTTTTAAATATATCTTATATTATAAGAGTTGTTAACGAAATTACCTGTTAGGCTGTTTAAGAGATTTTCATTGCTTGAATAAATTAGTGAACTAAAGTACTCTGGGACTGTATACCTGCGCCAAGTAAAGCAATGTTAACGAACAATTCAAATTGGTTCTGAACTTAGGATTTCTTCTTATCATCACCAAAATTGGGTTATTTGTGCTTCATGACCGTAATGACAGCTTTTGTAATTTGCTTGAAGATCTGCGAGCAACGTTTTGCGTTATGTCCTAACAAACATTAGTCAAACGCACGAACAGGCTGACCGATCATCACCAAAATGTGCTCATTTGTCTCTTTTTTAATATTCTTAACAATTTCTGTAAATTTCATAACGATCTGTCGTTGACTTTTACGTTATAGTTTTGGCAAACATTAATCAAACACACAAACGGCTAAACTGATCATTGCCGAAATGTGGCCATTTGTATGGTCTTCAAACATGTTTAACAAATCTTATATATTACATGAAGATCCGTGCATAGCGTTTCAAGTTATGTTACTGACAAACATAGAAACAAGCAGAGACAAACAAACAGAAATACAGATGAACATAAAAATTTGTTCATTTGCTCCTAGTATTAACCCCAACAAATCCTACAAAATTTCATCAAGATCGGCCCAAAACTGTTTAAGGTACGGTTCCTAGAAAATAAGGCTGACAAGCAAACAAACGGTTGAACAGATTTTCACTAGATGTCAATTTTGTGTTCCTCCTAACATACCTAACAATCCCTGTAAATTTCGTAATGATCCGTCCATAACTCTTTGAATTATCTTGGTGCCAGACAGGCAAACAGACTAATTCGACAAAAATAACCTTCTTGGCGGAGGTTATAAAACAGCATTTAATAAACGTTTTTCGCCTTTTACAGAAGGCAGAAGCCGACGGTCTGTGACTCGGAGGCAGGGGGTCACTCCCGAGGAAAACAAACAAAAGGTACAGTATTTTTATTACAGTGTATAAGCTGGTGTACCTAGCTGATGAAAACCTGACGGCTAGAGCCGATATTACACTGCTGGTGACTTTTGTTTCTTGTAAGTAATACAAAATGTTCCTGTGTTTAGTGTCTTCCTTGTAGACATTGGGAAACTGCAGAACTGTCTCGATTAAAATTCCTTTCAGAGTTGAAGCGATTTTCGAACTTTTGCCCGTTGCACTTGCTATGCAAACTCAGTTGACGACCAACGTACTATCAACGTTTTGGTGGAGACGCAACTGCGTTTGCAAGGATCGATGCTACAAAACGTTTGAACGCTTCCATTTGCTTACGGTCACCAAATCACTAGTGTGTGAACCCGGCTTTAGAGATTGCATTGAAAGCTTGGGCAGAACTTTATTTGATAATGCCCGTAGCAGCGATATCACTGTATACCGTAAACTGGATACATACGAAACGGAATTCAGTCATCCAATTGAATTTTGCGCTGAATTCAGGAAGATAAAAAAAAATGTTGCTATAATTGAAGTAAACTTAAAATATGAGCTAATGTACACGATCGACATTTCATCAACATCTACGGTTATTAACTCAAGCATCAAATTTCAGTCTCATCACCGTAGAGGAAAGGAGATAAAAAATGTGTAGATATGTAGAAAGCAAACAGTAAAAACGAAAACTTCCAATTGGTTCTGAAACCATGACTTTTTTTGTACCAATCCCAAAATCTAATCATTTATGGCTTTCGTTGGCATTAACAGTATCTGTAATTTTCGTGAAGGGACGTTCATAACATTTTGAGTGATGCTGCTAACAAACATTAGGACAGACATAAGTCAAACACACAAACAAACGAACCAACCAATCAACACCAAAATTTATTAATTTATATCGTCTAGCATTACTAACAAACCCTGTTAATTTCATAAAGATCCATCCATAACTGTTTGAGTTATTGTGCTTACTGCTCACAATCATAAAATTAAAACAACGACAAACTCTCGAACGAATAAACAGATTATCACAGGGCCGCTTTCCGTAAAGATTGCAATAATTTCTGCGGGAAGGAAAACTGGAAATAGGTAGTACTGTGCTGCACCCCCTTCACAAGAATAGGTAGGTACCTAGGACTGGCAACAACAGTGCTCTCCATTTTTCCGCACGTCTCAACTTTTTCGATTCTTCTCCGCCAAATGTTTTCTATATGAGTGTCTGCCAAGCTGTGGAAGTGAATCAGAAGGACCTAAAACTAAGGATTCTCCTCCGTTATTAAAACGGTGTCCTTAATCCATCTCCTGTCTAAAACCTAGTCCGATGTATTCTGCTGTTGTTCCGTTAAATATTGTCTTCAGAACCAACCCTACTACAAGTATTACTATAGCAGTCGTTTCTCTAGCTACGCGTAATATTGAAAACAAAGTCAGGAGCTTTTGCATACACACAGTGAAAGTTTAAATAGCACGTCATGAGAAATATATGGCAACTGTTTTGCACTTTGATGACATGATGCCTCTTCAATCACAACACTAAAAAGGAACGCACAAAAGAGGCAATTGGTTTTGCATACTGCAATCAAGTTCCGAACTTACACTACGTGTCGAATGTTTTCGATGAGTAGATGGTACTACACTAAAAAAAAAATTTCAAAGCCAGCAAGTTTGCTGGTATATATATTTTGTACCTAGTTTTATTCTGATATGAAAGCCTGTGCTTCAATCTCTTTTTCTGCATAATGCCCTGTAAGTAGAAGTCATCTTCCTGATGTTCTATATCATGAATATTCGTTCTAACCCATCGCCGTACCACTACACGGGTAATAATATTTGTCTCCTAGCTTCAGTAATCTGACAATATATTTCAACCACTTTTACGTCTTTAGCAGGAAGAAAACGAACCATCGATCGTATTTGACAGGCGGCGGAATTATCAAACGGGAGAGCCATTTTTAATACTCATAAACAAACGTTGATAAGGTCGAATGTTTCCATAATGGGGCCTATGACTTGCCAACAACAGCACGTGAGGAATGCCGACTGCGACGCCGCTACGAGGAACTACTAAAACGGTGCTATACGTAGCCTCACAGACTGTGGAGGATATGATAAGGGAAATTTCGAAAGCCAAAATGTTGCTCCTAGTGCTTAATAGAAGCAAAATGTATGAGTAATACGTATAAGATGGCAATTGACTATAAATATTGCAGTACATTGGCAGAATATATGACGTAATTTTGATGAATCATATCATGAAGATACAGAGCAAATAAAAAGTTGGTTTCAACAAAGTAATACTTTCTATGCCCATTTCATGAGAGCGAAATACAGCATACATATATATTTTTTTTTTTAAGTTTCACAATAGCCGCAAGCACTGCTGATTTAAGCCATTAACCCTCTAGGTCCATTTGCGTCAGGAGAAAATGTACAAAGTTACATTTTTAATTAGGGGTCTCTGCGATCAAAACAAATAAAAGCCAGAATGTAACAAATCCCATGGTTAATTAACTGAGTTTCAGAGCTCTGTTGATGTAATCTTCCAATACCGTATGTCATACTAACCAGCGTTCATTGCAGTGATTGCGTCACTGGCGGTTTGTTTCATATTTTTGGTAACTGCATATAAACTTCTTTACCAGTTTCAAGCAGTCATCCTTGATTTTTCAAAGCAATTGGAAACTTATTAACAGCAATAGGATCATAAATAAATTCTACACGGGTTTCATCTATGCCGTGAAGGATATGTCAAATCAGCCGACCTACCATTCCTTTAAAGTAACTATCTCGAAGCCACTTATGCCATAAAACAGCTGTTGTGTCAAATACCAGTTACATTTGATACCAGCGGTAACACAAACACTAACTATAAAAATAGCCGTTGGACTTCACTGCAATTGTTACTGTTGCTATGCAAGACAATACTGACAAAAACACCTGCTATGAAAGTAACAGTTGTATTGCAAAATAGTCGTTAACTGTATACTGTCTGCTGAAGTGCGGTCTGTAGTACCCTGTATAAGGATTCTTTCTTCTTTACCTCCCCAAACATACCTTACCTTGCAGTAACCTTATAATGTTTCAAGCATAAATCAATTTCCCTCTGAATGGCTGTATTTTTTAATTGACGAATGAGACCACGAAGGCGGGAAAGTCCTAAGAGCAAATTTACTCTCAACACCTGGTCATTTAATAGCTTCCATTTTCACAAATTCTATTGTTCCGAGCAGCTTAACTAATCATAAATTTTAATTTCAGAGAACTTCGGCACCTGAGCCAACAACCAGAGACGGACTGGTCTTAGCAGAACAAGAAAATAGGGAAGTTAACCACAACTTTTCTTCCGGTGTCTCTGATAAATTTCCCCCAGAGGAGGACACTAGGGCTACAACAGTCTTAAGAAATAAGCACTACACTACGACAGCCCGTTCACTCAGACCAAAGTTGAAGAATTTTCAGAAGCAAAAACGGTCTACAACAGCAAATTTAAATTGCGATGAGAAAGATGAAGTTGACTTGGGAAACTTGGAAGCCACCGATAACGAAATGGTTGCGTCTGATCTCAGTCCCAGCTTCGAACAGTGGTATGGTCCTTTGGATATTGCAAGCAACTCTATTGACTCCGATCCTGGGGCAGAAGCTCTTCCGAGTAAAAATATGCGGACAATCTATGCGAGAAAGTTAGAGTACCAACTTCCTTCGACGTATGCTGTAGTGCTGCATAAAGTGTATTCTTCTCAACAAAGAATGTCACCTGAGGAGCCAACGAGCAAGTTCAGTTTCGAAAAAATCCCCCAAAAGACAAGATCCTTGGCTAGTGCTAAGAACGAGAATTCTCTAAATACTACCAACATAGGACATAACAAGAATAACACTAATGACAGCGTTAAAGACGAACAAATTGATTCTGAAGGACAAGAAACAGATACTCAAGGCGTACAGAGCACCAACGTTCAGAATACCATGTCAGGCTCCTCTCCCCGAGACACAGAAAGTGATGATATTTTTAAACAAAATGCAAAAGCGCATGGATTTTCAACTGTAGACCCACTCGAGTTAAATTGGGAGCATATCAATGAAATTCATGACACTTTTTTGGACAGAAAAATGAAACCTCAAACTGTTATCACTGAGAACAACCCGAAGAAAAAGCGACTGTTGCTCTTAAAGAAACTTTACGCAGATCTCAAGCACTATGAACCGACAAAGACTCCTACCCAAATTCAGAGTAAAAAACCTCCTAGTCCAAGGCCAGAATCTCTCGTCCCACTTGACCTCATTGCTCATGAATCAAAACGCAACCACAACTCTGGTGTTCATCGCAAGGAATTACTCAGCTCCTTCTTTGATAATACAGACCAAGAGGACACTCATCACAGTTTTCCATATTTTGAGCCAGACCAGAATACTGCCGCAGTAAGCAATACAGAACGGCATTTGGTTCACTCCAAACGAGCTGGATTCAAGCAAGATAGAGTTGAAAGAAAAGCAAAGCTGTTTCCAGCACAATCTTCCTACACGACATTGGCAGTTGAGAAACCAGAGCACGGCAACCATGTAGAAAGTACTAGAAGTGGAAACACTTTAAATCCAAGAGTGTTGATTCGCAATGAAAGAAGAAACTATCATGATACTCCGAACGTTGGGAGAAAAAGATATCAGGAAAACCATTCTGATCGTCCCGGAAGATATCAAAAATCCTCGTCTGTTGACGAGAGAGGGTATAAAAAGAACTCACTGGCTGTAAGGAGACGAAATGAAGATAGCCCACCTGTTGACGAGAGGAGGTATCGGGGGAAACCACTCGCCGAAGAAGGAACTCAGCCAAAAGCGAACACAGCACAAAATCGTCCTGAGGAAAGTAGTTACAGCAGAATCCATGAGTCAGAAGGAGACGCAGATAGAAGTCCTAGAAAGTCGGAAGGCCATTCTCGAAGTCAACAAGAGCCATCGGAACCCAATGCTTCCAATCGAAGGAGTGACAATGAAATAGAAGTAAAGTATGTGAAGTCTCCTCGACGCAATAGACAAAAAAATAATCGAAATATCAATGAAAAGGACAGGAAAGTACGAAAGCAATTTCAGGGTCGTCCTCCAGCATACCAAAAACAAGGATTAAGTAACAAGGGACCTTATCATGAAGAAATTTACTATAGGCAACCTCGAAGACAAAAGGGAAGAACATCAGAAAAAGTAACAAGTCCAAGCCGATCGGTGGCCAGAAATAGCAAGCCTCGATCGGATGAAGGAAAAAATAAAAAGCTCTCCAAGGAAAGTAAGCGTAGATATGATGATTATGACTATAACTACGAAGATAATCCTCAGGAGAGTAGAGATTATCCCGAAGAGGATGATTATACTGAGGAGAGCAATCAGCACGATGACTATGAGGACTACCCTATTGATGACAGTGACTACCCTGAAGAAAGCGACGACTATTCAGTTCCAACAGAAGACTACGATGAGTTGCACAATGAAGTTTACGGCAAGCGAGGTGGTCGAGCAAAGAAGCCTCATCCCAATGCTATCGACAAGAAGATACGAGACAAGGGGCGCAAGATACAATCTCCAAGGAAGCATCCATCTCCTTCTAAAAGGTACAAGGAAGGAACTTCGCAACATCCAAGGGAAGAAAATCCTCATAATCATCACAATCATCAGTTAGACGACCAACCAGCATCCGAAAAACCGGCCAGTGAAAGACCCCAAGAAGTAAAAACTCCTCAACCTCGACGGCCACCGGTACTTCAGCCTGCGCATGGTCAGCGGGTGAAGGTGGTGTAGCGTGTTCGGCGTCGCTGCCCCGTCGTTCAGAACAGGGGGGACGAGCGTCAAGGACTGTGAGTCCGAAAGGGGCAGAAACTTTCAAAGCCTTTGAAACGTTTAAAGCTCATCTTATTAAGTATAAATATCTATTTCTGACGATGGGGATTCAACGCTTAGCTAATGCATATTACTATTGAGAATTCATTTAATGTTTGTGTATTCAAAAGGGCGGGAGCATTCACCTCATTTCAATTCAAGATTCCTTCCACAACTTATAATAGTTTTATTATCGGATTCTGTAACAACTGAAGCACATCTCCATTTCGATCATATCGCTCTTTGTTACAGACAACTGGTAGTCTCATTGCTGTTACGAATTGTAGAATTCGGCTAGAACAACTACTGGTACACACAAACATGATGACTGCAGCAAGATTAGAGACTGGTTTTGTGCAGATTCATCAAACGAGATTTTAGTTCTTTAATCATGTATGTTACTCTAGTCGCTAGTCTCCATTATTCTTGCCTTTTGTTATTCATTATCATCTGTTGTTATCGCTAATCTTATGATAATCTACGAAAGATAAATTACAGATCTTTGATATTTTATAACAGAGATATGAAGGCCAACCCCAAGTAATAAGTGATGAAACATGGACTAAATTATTGTTCATATTGATAAAGTTGAGTATATTATAAGAGATAATTTTCTGTAATTGAATATCGCATTCATAAATTTAACTATTTTTAACATAGACATAAAAAAATTATAGTTGCAACCTTTCTCACGTTTGCACCAATATGTCCGTAGAAATTTTTATTACCAACTGATCATCTTTTTTTAAGACTTTCACTTTTTACGGTACTCTGTCAAACTTGCTCGTTCAATTTAAATCGAACAAAAGAGCACTTACTTTATAACACCCGTTAGTATTCACTACCCGAAAGCCTCGTCATTATGCGCAAAGTTTCACAAAAAAAACACAATAAACTTATAATTGGCATTGGAGATACATATTGTTTGGATTTAGGGTACACAGTAATTCGACGCTAGAAAGTTTCTGCAAAGAGTTTTAGTGGACCCATGTTCATACAACTTGCATATTAAATTTATAAACATAATATGGGTAAGATATCATTAGCGATATGTTGCTTCATTGTTTCTTTTTATAGTATATTTAATGTTTATTTATACATAAAAATGCTGCATACTTTGTATTATTTCCTTATTTTGCTTTCCGTAGTAAAAAGATACCCCACACTAAGTTAAATCAAGAAGATTTCAAGCAGTGCTAAAGCCAAATTTATTAAAACAAAGTTTCTCGTCTCAAATATGCAGTACGTTTGGACCAAGATTAAAGAGTGCACTACTTTCCAAGAGAAAACTAGCATTGTACCCTTGGATCTCGTCGTATGCTTGTAGGCAAGGATTACGGTCACACAAAATAAAGTGAATTTACATACATCGAATTTATCTACATTATATATATATATATATATGGAGAAGGTTACGCTCAGTGACCCTCTTTCTAAGTTTATCACTAAAGTAAAACCGAAACTCAATAGTAATGGGATATTAAAACAATCAGTGCATATAACAAAACCATGTAAGCCAGACAAACTCTGAATACTGTATTATGGCGCTGCCTCCTCCTCACAACTCGCGAACCGCAGAGCAGCAGATTTTCTAGCATAAGAAGCATCTGTGGTTACCATTGTACCTGTACGTAGGAGTGAATTTAGTATATTACGAATTCGTTTACAACGAGAACCGTGGTTATTTGTGCAACAGGTTTCCAGTATAATTCCCAAGTGTTTGGACTTTGAATAGGAGAAAGAAGAGGGGTCTATCTCGGACTCTAATGTACCTTTGTCGTACTTGGATATTTAACAGACGGTTTTTTTTTTCAATAAGCTATATGAATCACCTCTCCCATAGCATCTCCTGTCTCCACTCGTGTCACTTAAATAAATTTTTTAAGGTCCTTTTTAGTTCTGATGATGGGAAATAAAGTTCGCGAAACATTTATTTTTAAAATTTAGTCGATAATTACACAATAATTGAAGATTTACTTTGCGTTCTCTTATGCAACTGACTGCACGAGTCGCACATACTTTAACGTCTATAGTATATAAATCAAATTTATAATTTAACTAACTCTTCGACACTATGGAAGCTGAGTGATGTATTTGTGATGACACGACGTGGATTCAAAAATTCTACTTCTGGCATAGTTTGCAAAACAATTTACGTCACTGTGCAGTGTTACGGTGACAGACTTATGTATAGATTTTTTTAACATATTCATACCTTTTACTGCTCACTATTCAAATGCATATGTAGTGAAGCTTCGTCTGTGAGCGTGACACTTTGAAATACTGTAAAGGTAAGGAGCCCACCATCTATTATAAATAGATATCTACATAATAGGAATTGCGAGTACAATCCACTATTTCTCTAGCGAACGAAAGAAAAAAAAATCAGGCATTGGAAAAATCTGTCCCTACATTATTTACACATAGTTGATGATACTTAACTGGTGGTTGCAAATGCCGTAGACTTTTATCTCGTGAGTTACAAAATACAGTAGGTTGGAAAATTTGTAGGTAGCATAAATCAACTTCATGACATAATTGTAAAAAAAGAACGACTGCAGTGAAAATAGGTCATTCTGCAAGCACTTGAATCATATTTCCATGCTAGCACCATATTTTCTAGAGGTAGTCAGCCATTCCCCATATCTAAACAGTTTCCAGTGTTGTTTTAGGCATCTAATATGCTGTTTCTTAAGAAAGAAAGCAATTTTCACCCTAAGAAGGGTGACCGTTCACTGGGTTATAACATTTTATTTTTCTTATAATATATGGAAATATTTGTAAATTATACATATAGTATGTCGATAGAAACGGGGAACCCATGCACGAAGGTGTTCCCACACAGGATCTACGCGCATATGAACAGCAAGTCGAGAAAGAAGAGGAAGAACAGAATAAAGCATGAGCAAGTAGGAGTGTGAAATCAGGAAGGAAGCGAAGTGGGCACGAAAGACAGACGTCCCGACGAAGACCTAACTAATGGCTGAGGTAACCTACACGAGCTCCCTGGGTTGCCGGGCCCCATAACATAGGATGGGCGAACCTAACTAATCTAACCCTCTGGCCCATCCTATGCCCAGAGAAGAGTACTAGGCAAATAATACGATTAATTACTAATACTTCATCATAATAATTGTAAAGCAGGCTTCAATTAACCCAAATAAACGGGGCCTTACATTTCGCACCTTCTATCAGGTAGGAATAGTATTACTGGTGTGAAAATCGCACACAGGCCGAAATTATTAGAGAAGCTGCTTTTATTCGATGTTTGTGGTTTGAGACTTTTGTATTTTAAAAATGTGTTAATGCGATGGTCCATCGTCAATTGCGACGCCTTACGATGGCCATCGCCGATGGTTATTTCATCGTAGGTCATCGCCGATGAAAATTGGTGATATTTGGTTCCGACGGCGATAAAGAGATAGCATTCCATTCTCCATCGTAAGTGCGATGGCGATGGTCATCGTAACATTGTACCCTAATCGGAGATGCCGAGCTCCGCTGGACACGTAATTACTGAAAATGCCAGATGATCGAGCCGGCAGAAAGCGATTACGTGCATTGTAGTGATAACTCGCTACTAGCTCTACCGCTAGTCACGGAGGGTAATGCCACCTCTGCACAATATAAATTGCGTGCGTAACTCCACCTGGACCTCGAAGTTCGGCTTAACGTTTCTTCTACAGCGGGTCAAACTTTTAGCTTATCCGGAAGCGGGCTAATGCACTCACGAAATTTCATCTCTAATGCACATTAAGAAAACTCCCATTAGCCTCACTACCAGTTCCTAGACAGATATTGTTAGCATGAGCAAAGCATGAATAATTTCTCTGGTTTCAATGAAATTTTTGTCCCAGCTTGGAATATACTTTCTAATTCGAGGGAGGCACTGCGGTTTTGATTATAAAGGAAAGAATTGTGTTAAGGGGAAAGCATTCTGTTAAAAGCTAGCCGAGGCTAGAGAAAGAATTTGAGAAAACAATGGGAGACGGATGTAAAATATGGAAAA
Organism: Parhyale hawaiensis; assembly: GCA_001587735.2. NCBI lineage: Eukaryota > Metazoa > Arthropoda > Malacostraca > Amphipoda > Hyalidae > Parhyale > Parhyale hawaiensis. Next base: position 7,827,470 of record LQNS02276481.1, on the reverse strand, counting down.
AATTTAAACGATACAAATATAGGTAGCGAAAAAATTGAAGAGGAAATTCTACAATAGAGAGATAACAAAAGAACTAATGAAAAATAATTTAGAGCAGGTGCTAGAAGTAGCCGAGAGAACAGCGATACAGGAACAGGTACTCGTAAAAAATGAAATGGAAATAAGTTCCTAATATTGGGTGGAGTTACCACAAATTAGTATCAGTAATAATAATATAACACCGGCCTGCATTTGAGACAAAAATTTCTGTCCCTGGGGTTTTCTTCAGTGATTCTTAACGAAATTGTCCTCCTAAATTGAAATATGGCATTCATTTGGCTCAATCAGGTCTGGTTTTTGAGATACAACGCACTAATGATTTCAGAAAAGGGCAATTTAAAAAAAATCCATTATTTATTTCAAAGTTATTTAATAAATTACAATTACTTGTAAACTAGCTTGGCCTTCTTTATTGAGTGCTTTAAAAAAGTTCTTCATCAGGCCAAGCTTTATATGAAGAGTAGGTAGTAAAACATTTTTGGGAGGGACTAGAGGTTGAGCAACCACGTTGTGGCAGTGAATTTGGAATGCCTTTCGAGATGGCGAGCCTTTTTGCTTATACTGTAGTGAAGAATATCTGCCCGGCTGTCCCATAGGCACATGAAGCAAGGATATTTTGTGTAGCCTCCTTGCATCCCCAGAAGAAAGCACACAACCTGGAAGAAAGGATTAGGCCTAATTCTTAAATACACTAAATGTAGTAAATTAAAATTGAAAACAGTCTTATGCTTGCATATAGATGTACATGGTTTCTAAGAACTTCTATTTTTTCATAGGCAATTTTCACTAAGTTTATTAGAGGGAGGGAGAAACTAATATGTGTATCATATCCTTCTGTCATTTGTTATTTAGAAACAAACCTTCATTGAAATACTTGACAATTTCAATACATTGTGTAACATATCCAACAAACTGTAGCAAGATCAATACTACTGAATTTATGAAACTTACCCATAGATGGCAATTTTTTTCAAAAAGAAAGATTTGTAATGACAAGAAGAAACTGGAAAATATGTCTTACCTTGAGGTCACCACATAGTAACCAGTTGTGGTTAGAGTACTCAATTGTATTAATCAATACTTTCATATCTTTGTCACTTTCTGTTAACTGAACTGAATGGCCAAGAGGTACGGATGCCATTTTATTGCCCTTATCCAAGAGTTCTGCCTTCAAACTTCTGCTAGAAGAACCAATAAAGAGCCTCTATTAACTTGGTTGGTAAGGAACACCATCTAGGGAGCTCGGTCTCTCTCTCTTAAAAACTAGACCTGATTGAGCAATATGAATGCTTGATTTGGATTTAGGAGACAAATTTCATTAAGAACCACCTATAAAACCCTCAGGAGCATTTTTGACGCAGACCAGTGTAATAATACAACGTTCAATTGTTGGACCACTATAGGTTCATAAATGCTCCTGAAAATAGAGAGTAAATGAAGTCATTAATTAGGATAAGGAGCACAGTCACATAAGGATGAGGACACACACAGGGAAAATAGATGAATGCGCTCAGCCTGCACCAGTAGACCTCAGCACTTTACAGCTTGTCTTCACTCAAGAATAAAATTAATAAAAAGAGGGTAAGATCAGTTCGCTGCAACCTTGCAGAGATTAACTGATTCTTGTTTACCCCTCTATCGGGAGGTTGAAAAACATATTGTCATGTGTGTCAGAATAGAGGGAGTTCCGATATAAGATATCTTGCTTGGCAATAAGCTAGTGAAAGTAAAGGTATACATAGTCAACTGGACCGCAGCCTCCACTGTGAAACCTACCCACAAGCACCGGTTCGTGCTGCGAATATAGGCCAACTGGTTCCAGGAGAGTAAGTATGGCTGCAGTCGATAACGGATCATTAAGAACTATGGCACTACAGAAGAATCAATGACCCCTGCCCATGCCCTCTCTCTATCTGGGCGAGGTAAGTGCCTTCACGGTAGCTGTGCATACTCAGCAACTGGCGACCAAGCACGCCAATCGGCACAAAAAAAAAAAAAACTTACCTGGCATGGTACCGATCCAATGACCATCATTGCCAATAGTCGCGGACGCAAGCCTGTTGCTACCGTGGATATAGCAACAATAAAGGCGTAAATTTCATAAAGAAATCAATCATCAATATGATAACATGCTTACATATTTATAGGCTTACTGTACATTAAAGAAAGCAACATCATATATAAATGTTGCGGCTAAAAGGTTACAAAAGAAAACAGAGTGAGAAGGAAATAACAAAATCAGTTCATTTCTGTAGGCAGTAATGAAGAACGTTTAGCAACAGCACGTACTATTCACAGCAGTTAGATGTCATTCCGAACATGTAAAGTCCTCACCCACATGCAGTATCCTGCTACATCCTGAAGATTTCGAGGCCAGTCCGTGCGTTGTAGCTCACCCCTCTTTAGAACATACTACGGGTTTCCATTGATCTTTCCAGCAGACATGATCTCTACACCGGTTAGGTCTTTTCGTGTTCCTAATGATATAGCTGAAGTTTTCTGATGGCTGCTCTTCCATAACATTCGGCTTTAGTGAGGTCACAACAAACAGGTTTTGATTGTACCTGGGCTAATGAGATGTTGACTCCGTTCCTCAGTCTTGCGAATTTTTTCACCACGTTGGTCTCTCTCAGTAAACTTTACCATCCAATCGGAATTATTCTTTCGACTGAACGTATCGTTGTACTTCTCAAACTCAGCCATGATCTGTAATATGGTAGATAAAAAAAAAAAGATCTGTTCAGCCATCGTTTTCGAAACGGAAATCACAGCAGTCGCTACAATGCCAGCTTCAGCAAGTTGTCCTAACTGAATTTATACTATGATTTGCAAAAGGAATAGAAAGAATAACTAAAATTGGATCAATAAAACTATCAATATACGAAGACACTCAGTAGAATTTAGGTAGATAATCCTTAGATAATGGCTCAGTCAGACTATTAGAGTTAAAATGCAATGGTTCCAGCTACAGTCTCATATCATGAGACTTATCATAACAGTTTAGCGCAAGTATAACTGAAAGCGTTTTATTTTAAGACTGCTGTGAACCAGTTAACTCCAGTTCTTGGCAGAAGCTGTACTCTTCTTTGTTTATCCAGCACTAACCAGAACAAGCTGGACTGCCTTTCTCTGTTCTCTAGAGATTTCTTTAAGCTGTAATAATCGGCTCTGGGGTAGCTACATTAAACGCAGTTGTCCTGTCAGCCGGTCGCTTGTCAGTTATCATTGTATTTTACTCGATATTGCCTCTAAGACGCTCTATAATTAATGCTGAGAGAGGGAAAAGTATGTTAGTCACGATGAAGTATGAATGGGGGAGGGAGTTCTCACTCTCCAACGTTGCAACGTTAGCTAGCTGTAGTTCTGGCGGTGGCGGTGGACTGTTCTTCAGCAACAGCTGTACCGTGTGGTTTTTTGGTTCTTGTAGTAAATTTATAAGATAAAATTTTAATTATTGTTTCTCTTCATGATTTCTACACTTAACGCTGGAGTCAATGATAGTGCGGATTACGCTCTCATCAGTTTCAAAGGCCGTATGCATGTGGACAAATGGTTTCTGTAAAAGATCTTGGTGGCGTTGTGGCTGTTTTCTGATTTCGTCGGCTCTCTCGTTAGTAGATATCTTCTCAGGGTGTTGTAGACGGACGAGTTGCCGTATCCAATGTTGCTGGGGGTTTGTTTAAGTTTCATGACGGCCGTGTCATTTATTTTTCAGGTTGAGCATATCTTGAGAGCGGTGAATGAGGGCTGTAATAGATGTTATTTTAAATCGTTCAGGACACTCGCTGATTGCGTTAATACATACAAACACATATTTTTTAACAATATTTGTAAAAGTTAGTGATCATAATGTCACAGAGTGTAAATGAACGACAAGATGTTGTACTCCTGTAATTTGGTAACTTTATTAAACAAAAGATAAAAGGATTATTAACTTTGTAAACTGTGTTTTGTGCATTTTCAAGCTTAAAAGGGAGATTTCAGCTCTTTAATAACAAAAGAAATATGGATATCGTGCTCAAAATTTTGTAAACGTATTTCCAGTCGTATTTACTCGGGTGTTATCATTGCTTAGTACGTAGTTCGATCGTTTTTTGCTGTTGTTGTTGTTTGTTTTATCTTATTTTCGCAAGCCCGTTCTAGTCAAATAGTCTTATTTTTACTTTTCAAGGAAAGCACTTCGGCAATATTGGATACTGCTTTAAATGTATGATATTATATGTATAATGGATACTGCTGTTCGTGTAGGATATATATGCCTATATGAATGACTGCGCTTATAGGGGTGTACGTTGCAATAAGATTGTGAAATCAGCGATGTCGCGGTATTTTTGAATTTCTTACGATTTTGTGTTACTCTGTTGCACTATATTTAAATATATAATCCCTCTCTTAGCTAACCAATCCTAGTTTAGACTAAGAATCCTTAGTTGACCAAACTTACCGTGTTCAACGAAAGTGTACTTCGTCTAAGTGAAATGTACTTCTTTCACAAAATATCCCAAATTTCCAAAGAATCAGTAAGTCCCAGATTTCACAATCTTGCTGCAACATCTTGGCGTAGGATAGTCGCGCGTATACATTTTGATGCCAGCGTAACTCGTTGTTACCCGTACTCGATTTGCAACCTTTTTCATTGTTTATCATAAAAAAATTATTTTTTACTTGATCCTACATTTTTTTGTGTGCGTTTCTGTGTTTTTGACTGGGAACACGTCATACCCACAACAGCAGCGTGCCGTGCGTGCCTGACTTCTGTGCTAGAGGTGCCTGGATCGAGCCTCCCGAGGCGATCTTTGTGGCATCCGGAGTGCTGAGTCGGCAATTGCTTGGTATGCGGAGCTGTGTGGGGGCACCTGCCTGACAAGGAATGGGAGGGTGGGGGCTCGGGTCTATGAACCTGCCGTTTAGGCGACATAGTTCTTAGCGACCCGTAGGCGGTTGCAGCTGCATTTACTCCTGTGAACCCAGTTGAACTACATCTGCAGCACAAACAAGTGCGTATGGGTTTCCCAATGGAGGATACAGTCAAAGTTGGTATTACTTTTACCCCAGCGAATTCTATTGGTGTAGGAAGCTTAATGAAGGGATACGGCCTAGCTATGCTAATTACTGAAGTTTAAATCCGCTAAAACGCGTTCGAAACAAACAACCAAAAAAAAAAAACATGTGCCCATTCACCGGAGCATAGGTCCTCACTTGGGTGCTAGAAATCCCAACGCTTTATGGTCCATTTTATGCTGAGTCTTGGCCCCATCCTTTTCCACTCAAGTTAAGCACAACACAACATTTCAGTGAACGAGTATTTAGACTCCAAAAAATTAGAAAAACTGGTACTGCCTTGTTAACGAACACTGCTCCATTCTATTATAAAATAGTAATGCTTCAAAAATGACGTGTCGGTAAACATCTGTTTCAGACTATAGTGAGCATTAAGGGGTTAATGACTAATTTATTATTGGGTGATTACTCTTCTTTTATTTCAACATAACTTCAAAAAGTTCAATCGGAATACACGAGATTTAGTGCCTTGTATCTAACTATTGTGTAAACTTGAGTGCATTAAAACCATTGCATTACCTTGAGTGTCTTGAAACTATTGCATTAATTTTAGTGTATTAAAACTATTGCATTAACTTGAGGGTCTTGAAACTATTGCATTAATTTTAGTACCTTAAAAAACTATTGCATAAACTTGAATGCCTTGAAGCTGCTGTGCAAAGAAGTACACTGTTAACGAGAAGGCTAAAATGTACTTTGGGTTCCAACCAATTTTGAGTAAAACGATCAGCACAGTACAGTACATATTACATATGCATAAAACTTCGAATTTTTCATAAAAAGCTCGGTGTTGCTGTGCCAGAAGCACCAATAAGGGTAGCACTCACTCTACATCAGAGTATCCGAGAAAGGAAGATAGGCGGTCCCCACATGTTTTTATGTGGTAAAGTTGTAGCGAGATGCCTGAATGGTAAATATCGTTATTCGTGTTTTCTTTCAGAAGGCCTAAATGAACAGATAATTTTATTTCCAAAGGATCCAAGCAAGTGACGTAGGTATTAGGTATGTGGATCAAGCGTGCGTGAAGCAAATGTTTTGCACTGTGAGCCATGTAGCCCCAGTTGAAATTGGAGAACTAAAGACAAGTCTAAATGTAAATATGTGTACATGCATGGCTCATCAAAAGATATTAAGTTACTAATGGCCTTGTTTTCCTCGTACCCTGAGCACGTATGTTAACTGAATTACAAATTTCAATCCTAAAAAGTTTAATAAACTTTTGCAAATACTCCGTTACATGTCATGAATTCCCTAAATACATATTTATGCGAATTCAATTTTTATGAAAAATAGCTGTCCAGGCTACAACAATGTTTGTGTCACACTTCAGCGATATTATTCGTGCTAATCTGAAACTGCACTACACTTGATCGAGTCTCCACACGAAATCTCGTATTTCGTATATGAGTAGGTATAAACATCACTAATGGTGTTTCCAAACAATAGTGACCTCAAAAGTTGCCTATATTTCGGTATCACTGTGCAGCTTGCGTATATTTGCCATTCAACGCCCCTCAGCATATACATATGAATTGCGCAGCATTACAAGGCTGTTCCAGGCCTCCGAGAGAGCAATATGCTCGAGAACTACTCTAAGGAAATGTAACGGCACCAAAATGAATTCACAAACTTAATTAAGCAAATTCAATTCCACACAACGCTAGCATAGACGGCGAGAATTGTAGAGCGGCCACGATATTCAAAT
>LQNS02276481.1:7775594-7816789 GCA_001587735.2 Parhyale hawaiensis | reverse complement strand
CAGTACACGCCACATTCGGCACACGTCACATTCAGTACACGCCACATTCGGCACACGCCACATTCAGTACACGCCACATTCGGTTTACGCCACATTCAGTACACGCCACATTCGGCACACGCCACATTCAGTACACGCCACATTCGGTACACGCCACATTCAGTACACGCCACATTCGGTACACGCCACATTCGGTACACGCCACATTCAGTACACGCCACATTCGGTACACGCCACATTCAGTACACGCCACATTCGGCACACGCCACATTCAGTACACGCCACATTCGGTACATGCCAAATTCAGCACACTCGCAAAATTTGGCACACGACACAGTCTTGACTGCACATAGAGTACAACCCACGCTTTAGGCTCTTTTATAAGGAGCTGCAATATCGTCATTGATCTTGTAAAAATAAATAACGAATCTGTTTCATTAGTAATATCAAGCTTGAAACCTCTAGGTAATGCGTTGGCTTTTAAAACGAGTTTATGCCATAATCGTTTGGTTTCTGTAGGCAGAGCAAAATGTTTGAATGCCTTGTTCTGTTTATGTAAACAAAGCTGTGTACCTTCCAAAAGCTTTGTAAGAAGTTTGCCGTCGAGTATGCTGGACCCCAGCAACTATCTAGTAAAATATAGGATGTTCACTGGAGTTGGTGAGATTTCTCATCATGCACCATTTTCTGCTGTTTACATGGAAGCAAGAATTATCAACTGTATTGCACCGGGTAAAAGACTATGGTGCGAATCCAGCTTTATGGGGCTAAAATCACCCCAGACAGGTTTCATATCTCAATGTTTACATCATCTACTTAAAAATGTTGAGGGCCGACCTCCAGCCGACCTTGCGGTTCCCCAAACACAGACAAGTTTGGTCGTCGTATTGTTACGTGGGAGCCGCCATTGCTTCAGGGTGTCATCACGTCTGGATCGTCTCTGTTTCTTACTTGTGCAATCGAGGTATTTCTTTTATTTTTTTGGCATGGCAACGATGAGACTCCCACACAGCACCCGAGAGTCTGGACAATAGCATCACGCTTCAATCAATCGGGTGACGTAAGCCATTGCCAACAGCGCAAGTCTTTTTCTCGGTTGCTATATATTACAAACAACTTAGCTTGTTCGATCAGTGCCTTTTGGACAGCCAACGAAAGCGGGGTTAACGAATTCGACTTGCCCAACGAACGAAGTAAGTGGGGAGAATTTCGAGTTTGTTATTTCTAGGTAAAAGTGGAAAGAGGGTTTCCCTCTAGCTTCCTTAGCAGCTTCAATCACTGAAGTTAATAAATTTAGGACAAACTTACATATCAGTATAAGGTTAGCTCGAGAAGACAAGAAGAAGAATTTTAAAGTGTTGAAATTAGAGGGTGTTGCCTTTTAGCTACTGTTGACGCAATCAGTCACTTCAATACTAAATTTTCTGTATTGTTACATACGAGTATTTGCCTTAGTTCATTGCCTTAGCCAGGGTGCCACACTATATTGATATGAGAAATACAGAAATATCCTTATATTATGTAAAATAAGCCGGAGACGACCAATGATCAATAAAAGTCTTTAGATAAGATATTTTAGATGACTAGCACACGATTGTTTGAAATAAACAACCTTTCAGTCGTACATTAGATTTTGAATTCTATTCCACGTAATATTTTATAAGTTGTGCTTCCTGCATGGAATTTGAACGTGAATGACAGAAAGAAATGGTTATGGCTTCCAAAGTTTCTTTAATGAACAATCTTACATCTATCTCAGCCCATAGATTTCTCTTTCATGAATTCCCGACATTCTGTTTAGAAAATAACACTAGGATGACTGGTGCTATCCTAAGAAAATCCTGGCAGAAGAACGTTCAGCCTAGCAGTGAGTGGGCTTTGGAGAAAACTAATTCGGCTGAGAAACATTTTGATTGTCATTCCATCCGTTCACCCGTCCTTTCATGCGTTTGTCTGCACGTTAAGGTTGTAGTATCAGATCTGGGAAAAAAAAAAGCCTGCAACCATAGAGTTTCGGGAGGAACACCTGGAGTCGATTTCATGCTGCTGCTCACAAGTATACAGTAGATGACTGATTCCCAAATCTATTTTTAAAATTCGTAGCCTGACTTTGGGTCCTGGCATAAAAGAAAGCTGTCTCCTCTCAGCGGCCGACAGTTAAAAAAAATTAGGAATTGCGTGTTTGTTCTGTGGATCTGTTAGTCTGTAATAAAGGCGTGTGAATGTTCTCACTACAGTCTCTTAGATGTGATTCATGCTACTCATCTTCCGATTGTTGTCCTGTGTGCATGCAAACAAAATTATAAATAACAAATTAATAAGATGTTGGGCATCACATTAGTTGACTTAGCATATTTTTGTAGTTTTAATGACTCCGGACTCCAGAAGTTGTTTACCTTCCAGCTCTTTAGGTAACCGTGAGGATATCACAGAGCATACCGTCCAGAAATATGGAAAGTGTGCGTTTATATGTTGAACGGGCACAGTACAATGCATTCGAACGTTGTGTACTGCGGCATGGGACAAAAAGACTTTCTTGTGAACCGCCCCCTACAGCCCAGTACGCGAAAAACTCCCATTTGCTTCTCTCAGTAGTAAAGTCTGTCACAATGTCATGCTAGCGAATCAGCAGATGTACGTAGATAGTAACTGCGTATGTGCGACAATAGAGGGTTGTCGATAACAGATACGTTCAGCATCAGCAGATGTATGTAGATAGTAACTGCGTATGTGCGACAATAGAGAGTTGTCGATAATAGATACTTCAGGTAGGGCAAAGTCATCTAGGCTGCGCAGCCTAGTTAAGAATCCTTCACAATACACTGATTTGCAGATAATGCCCCTGTAGGGCTTTACGAGTGCAGGGCGGCAGTCAGGCACAGATGGAGAGAGCTTCCGCCAATAGACGGAAGACTCGTGATTAAGTTGATTGCAAATTTTAGGCACAATGTAGGTAGGATTACCGAATGAAATTCAGTATTTCGGTAGTACCGTCGGTAGATTCATCTACCGACCTACCGAATATTTACCGAATCTTCTAGTGATACCGAATGGATCTACGGAATGACTTTCTTCATGAGGATATTCTCAATGTACAGTATCAAGGAATCGAAGCTCACTGTAATGCACAAATTCTCGCTTCTGTTCATACCATGCTTATCTTTTACCCAATTGACTCTTAAGATACACCATCGGCTTTTGAAAGAATAGCACTAATAAATAATATAAAGAAATAAACCTACCGTTGAATGGATTGAAGAGAAGGCTGAAGTTGATACCTGTATGAATTTGGGCTCTCACTAAGGTACTACATAAATAGCGGAGTCAGAGGCAAATAAGCATGTAGCTTAAGATAACGTTACATGCGTGTGCACACGGTAAGTAACAACATTATGAACAATAGTTGATTATGCTCCGTAGAAATGAAAAATATCTATATATATTTCCTTACCTGGAGAAGTAAAGATTATATACTTCAAGAATATTCATTTGATATTTACAGTATCTTTTTCTTTGGTTTGTTTAGCTCTAAAATATATAGTGACATAGTTCATTTGATCTCTTGAAAGTTTTCGAGTTTACTACATTTAGTTAGAAATCGTATACTGAGGTTTGATACAGTAGTGCTGCATTTTACACCGTTGCCATATGTACATCTGCTTCCTCATTTTCGTAATTTAAGGTTTTTGGTTTGCAATTAAGCACCAGTTTTTCACCCTTCGCCACCACGTAAATGCTTTGTGTAACCAACTATTGCCTAATACAAATAGGTTCTTCATAACTATTCCATGCTGTTGGATAATGTACTGTCATATTTGACTCCTACATAATTAAGTTCTTGGCAATACTCTGGGTAATAAAATACTAAATAATCTTTTACTTTGCAGATCACACCCGGCAACTATGCGTCGCTTGTTTACATTCCTCCTGGCATCGATGCTCCTCAACTTGACACTCTTCTATTACATTCCAGGAACATCGGCGGCCCCTTCTGAGACGCTGAATAAGGTAAATTAAATTGAATTTACCTTATTCTATTCGTATTCAAGTCACGCAACATCCATGAAATACTGCCCTGCTGAAGGGTTGGAAAACTTAAACAAATTTTGCCGTCCCATATTCTATTTAAATTCATTTCACACTTCATCCATGAAATACTCCTGCTGAAGGGTTGGATAAGTTAAACCAATTTTGTAGTACCCTATTCTATTTAAATTCATTTCACACTTCATTCGTGAATCCCTGCCTGGCTGAAGAATTAAATGAGGGGCACTACTTGTAGCTAAATTGATTCAAGTATAACTATCGAACTTTACGTCATAGTGCAGTGATGAAGCAACAACAAGACAACTGAAACAGTGACTTCTGAATTGAATACGGAGCCACATCGGGGCAACAGAAGAAACTGCACGAACTGGGAAGCAAAAAAAAAATGTTGTTGGGCGGATGTTGCCTGGCGATAGGATAAGCTAGCCCATTCTCACATTAATTAAGCTACCTCTCTCGTAAGAATATCACTATTTGACATGTTCTACATAGACTACACTATAGAAGTAAATGTTAGCAAGATTCAATATAAGCCTCACTGCACAATGGTTTTTAAAATGAAATTAGTGCTTAGCGTGGATCGGTTCATTAGGCTGACGGCCCATAGCAAGGGCAAGATTTAAAAAATATATTGATAATTAACTAATCATGCTATGGCTATACAGAAAGGGAATGGAAGGTTTGAGGAAACACTGTTTACCATACAGAATGATGTTTTTTTTTAACTAAAGAAGAGGCAATAAGCGCCACTCTGAATGGATACTATACTGCAGTTTAACACTGATAATATTGCATTATCGTAATATGTATGATACAACTTAAAATGAGCGCTTGTTGTTTATTGCCTAACAGTTAATATTTTATTATATCAAATTTTTGTGTGCAGGAAGAAGCAAAGGCCGAAGCGGCAGATTCACAACAGGTTACCAAAACCGTAGACGCCGACTTCAAGCCTGCGGCTACTGGTAAGATATTTTATAGAGCTACTTGCTGCTTGAAACTTGACTGCTATTTCTTCAGTTCGCTGAATTTAAAAAAAAAACTGAAAGCTGCTTCACCCTTTAATCATTGCCGTAAATATATTTCAGCCATACGCTAACCTTCACAGTTCACTAAAAGCTACATTCCATTGATGATGATGATGATGATGATGATGATTATCTGAAATTTTGTGCAAAGTCAGAGCTTCACAGTTCGCTGAATGTTAGTTACTCATTGTTCTTTGCCGAGATTTCGTTCATAGACTGAGCTTTGAAAGTTCACTAAATGTTACGTACCCACTGCTCATTACCGGAAATCCGTCCATATACCAAAGTGTACAGTGCACTAAAACTAATTTGAGACTTATCACCACGGAAATTTTGTGTATAGACTGAGCTTTACAATTTAATAAAAGCTGCTTACGGGTCGATCATTACCTTGCATATGGTTTATAATGTATTGCAGTTCATAAAAGTGCTTCCTTATAGAATCTTGACTGTAATTATCCAGTTAATACTTCCATTTACTGATAGATACTTGTCTTCTTGCCATTTATTACAATATTTCCACTTCAGTTCGCTTGTAAATCAGCCTGCACTTTAACAGTCTATGTTTAAAATTCAAGAGTATGTGTACCGGTTTAATCTGAATTTAGAAGTGAAATAATCGCACTATATGATGCTGGCAATTTCGATTACATTTCAGTTCATTTACATTTCTTCGCAGTGTTAAAAGACTGCGATCACATATTTATGGGAGCAATTCTGGATAGATGCTCTCATATTCAGTAATTTTTACAATGGGGGGATGACACTTTAAAAATATAATAGCAGCCTCTAGTTCTCTGCACATGGTCTCTCCACTCGGGCCTACTTTTGCTGAATTTTACATGCCAATCTCAGAATCTAGGCATTTATCTCAGGGTAAACTCTCTGTAATCCAGTTTTTATGTAGGATATTTGGACGACATTTTATCTCTTTCCCATAATTAAAATCATATCCATCATTTCGTTACCAGACTGCAGTTTACCTTTGATTTGAAATATACGGTAGGAGCCAAGGAAAACAACAGCTTCAGTGTTTTAGATGGGAAGCTAACCATGCAAAATGGTAAAGTCATAAAGCTGACAGAAAATAGTGTGTATACTAATTTCACTGCTTGCACTTTAGACCGTTACAAGATATCCGTGTTAAAAACACTTGTTCCTGGAGCACCTAACTATATTCTGTTAGACTGCCTTTCACAGTGAGAAGGCTAGACTCAATCAAGGCTTTGCTAATTGTAAGTACTCACAAGCTACCGACGATTCCACAGTGCGTAAAAATCTCGATCAGGATTCTGCTAAGCCATCTGCTAATGTAAATATTCCGCTATGCCAACAGCTAATGTAAATACGGTATTCTGCTTAGCCAACTGCTAATGTAACTTCGAGTTAATCAAGTTTTTATATAAACTTGTTCAATTTCTATTTCATCTTTCAAATCTGACGCAAAAACGGTAAGAAATTATCATCAGACTCCTTGTAGAACCGATAAATTCTAATCATAGTGTAAAGCCGAATCCAGTACAATTACCTTCTGAAAGTCAGTTCAATTTCTTACTACGAAGCCAAAACTGAATGTCAAGTAAAGTGAATGTGTTATCTAAGTTTTGTTGTACCGATGCAGGCTATAGTGCTTCTTATATCGGCTACACCACTAACTCCCAGCTTAAACACTGAGAAAAACACCCAGGTAGCCCTAGTAGAATTTACATCCGTTATTCATATGGCCATCACATGAATTCGATGTATTAGTAAATAACATCAAAGTCGTGTACAGATCTTATAGCAAGACTGACTGGAGAATACCCTAACTAATTACCATTGAGAAACATTATTCATTCATAAACGTAAATTCAACGAGGCTTTTAACTTGTCGTACCTGTTTTAATTCCAGCAAGAGTAACCATATAGTCAGGTGCCTAGAATCATATACATCAGTTCTAGTTTTTGTCCAGCATCCATAGCAGCAATACATGGTAATAATAAAACACAGTTTATCAATACACCTGCAAACGCATAAAAATACAAACATATCCCCAAAATTAATAAAATACTCTAGTAATAATCACAATTGGTACCGCAAGAGCTATTCGGGCACCTACTTCACATATGTTACTTAGTTCAATCGAATAGCCACCATACTGCTTCCAATATGTTACTTTATATCTCTACTGGCTTCTTTCAGAATTTACTAAATTTGATTATAGCTACAGTCGATTGTCGAAACATTGTAAAATTTTTTAACGTGTTTTTATATTTTATTAACAATACAGTTTCAGATCGTTTTATGGAAAATTGCCAGTCAAGCAATTAAAATCTTTCAAGTACAGTGAATAAGCAATGAAAGAGATGATCAGTCAGGGCATCTAAAATACAACAGAAAGGGAAATCAGTCGTTCATGCATGGGAGCAATGAAAAATTTGAGAGAAACAATCAATTTTCATTGCGGCTGAGAGTTCTGTAAATTCATTACTCATTGGCTAAGTTATCTGTTCACGATCACAAAATATGTAATTGCGAATTACATTAGAACATGGTCAGATTATAGAAATAAGCTTCGTAATATTTTCTCCGGTATTTTTAATTATTTCTTTGCTTATTATGCGTTGCGAGAAAAGCTGCAATCTTGTGTTCATTAGAATATTGACAATTATTGAGAGAGATCTGCACGCGAAATTGCTTCCTTGAATTGCTAAAAATCTATGATGATTTACAATTTTATGTGACTAATAAAAAGATGTAATCATGTGTTCACAGGAGCACTGACAATTCAGGGAAATGAGAGTTTCAATACTCGCTGCTAGAAATCCCAGATTGTTCGTTATTCGCTGCGATTACAGTTGATGTTCCGACAATACGGCTCGATGCTTCCAATCAACCAAAGTTTGATTGAACGTAATGACGAGCAAACTTTGCCGATAATGAAGCACTAGACTTGATTAGCCTCCACCTCGCCAATTATGGAAGTTTTCTTTTGAAAGTCATTACAGTTTGCCTAGCCATGAATGGCATGCCGACCATATGGGTCCCTTTGGTACTGCAAAATCCTATGAAGGAACTGTGGTATAGAAAAAAACTCTTCAATCTCCACAGATTTTAAAAGCAGCACTCAATTGGCATATTAAAAATTTTGAGATAGGAAAAATTATTGTTATCGTTTTATTTTCATACTTAGGATTATTGACGATTTTGCTCGATATTGAGCGGTAAAAAGAGGATTGCGCTCGCCAGCTTTGAGATAGTCAACTCTCGTATTATGCTTTCATATTTCTTT
Source organism: Parhyale hawaiensis (assembly GCA_001587735.2). Lineage (NCBI taxonomy): Eukaryota > Metazoa > Arthropoda > Malacostraca > Amphipoda > Hyalidae > Parhyale > Parhyale hawaiensis. The sequence continues at coordinate 7,808,442 of LQNS02276481.1, read as the reverse complement.
TTCAAGACGGAAGATATCCACTAATATTTCTACATGTGTTGGGTAGACAGTGGTCTGTTATTCAGTCTTAGTGCTAGAAGACAAGGCTGAAATCAGATCGCATTCACAGGTATTTCAGACGCACTAGTTTATTGCTAGTTCCTTGGATCACGAAAAGGAAAAATCGAGCAATATTTACAGATCTCTAAGGCAGCATCTCCATAATATTTCAGTCTGTTGTCAAAAACAAAACTTTCAGAGCTCTAATAGGTTTCAAAATGCAGCAGTTTAATGATATTTTTTCAGCTTCGATAGATGCTCGTTTGTATTCTTCATCTTTCCGAGATAAAACTCCACCCTTAATTTCGAGCAATATTACCTGGAATTAATTAAAACTTCGTTTCGCTTTGTTCATCGTTGAAAAATGTTTGTGTGAAAGCTATGTGCGTTTACTGTATTAATTAGAGCATTTATAATCAATTAAATAACAGTATATGCCGCTTGAGTAATTCTTATCTAAGGTAGTATACACTATACAGTGCTCTGCGCATTGGAGGTATTTCTTTGTTAAGGCCATTAACTTTATTCTCATTAAATTCTCAGCAGTGTTCATGCAATTACAGTAATGAATCTCTATCATTGCAGATATTTCTACACTAGAAGATATATGTTGTAAGCGGAACACAGTCAAGCGTTAGTATAATATAACCTGAGAATTATCTTTAATAGATGTTTCGCTAGGCTTGCTTCAGGAAAAAATTGTTTTCGTTGCTTACGAAGGTTACACTCCTATTGTAGCAAATCTATTTTCCACGCATTAAGCCGCATGCACTGAGGCCATCATTAACAAATGGAGTGGGTTCGAGAATGCCGGGCATTTCATTAAAAGAAAGCAATTCCTGAGAGCAGGATGTACTATTCACGGCACGTGTTATTCCAACGAAATTGACAATATAAAAGATATAATGTTTTGAGAATTTACGACGGAATAAGCCAATTTCCTTCGTAATAACTTCACCGGAACTTAAGTCATAGGAGCGGGTTTCGCAGCGCTTGGAATGAGTTCTAAATCCCAAAACAATTTCCTTCGGCACGTCCTCAAGATCAGTCCTATTTCACGGTTTCAGTTTGGGATTAACCCTTAAAAGTCGATCCAAGGCGGCGAAGCCGACACCCATGGCTGAATTTTTTGTTCAAAACAATGTTTTCACGGCTTATCACTGACAAGAAAAAATGCGAGTTAATTAATTTCAAGGCATTATGGTGAATTCGAATCACTCACATCGATCGCGATATTTTATGCTGAATTGCATGGTCCGAAGGGAAACATCAACACTGAGCTTTAGATTCACTACAATGAATTAAATTTCAGGCGTTAATTGAAAATCGATTATGCTTGTGACAATTGAAAATTCAATCTTCGTCTGTCAACTCGCTCCTACCTAACTTGTATTACACTTACGTAGAAAATCAGAGAGCACAGGTGCGTTGCTCCTTAATTCAGACGCTGAATTTTGCCCAAGTCTCCAGTTAGGTGTAGCAAAGCGGAAGCGGTGTTATATAGACAACACTGTGTTGCGTGTGTCCGCACTTCTCGCCCTGGCGCGTTGTCTGTTCTGGGCTGTAAGCTCACAGCATTATAGAGTGTTGTTGTCTGACGTTGTGCTGTTTGAGGGCTGTAGATTTCCAGCAAATCGCAAGCTATGTATATTTCGTGACTGCGTTAGTAAAGAATTAGGCGCTTGCGGCCACTTGAAACCCAGTAAGAGCAGTGAAAAGGCCGAATTTTTGTAGACTCCGCCGCTCTACTCCTACTTTTTGGCCGCAAAAGGCTGCGAATGCCCACTTCTGTGCTTTTTCTGCGTAAACTTAAACATCGTTGTTTGTGCTCTAACAAATATTTTATATACCTGTAATAAAATACCGATGTACTGTGTTCATTCTCGCTGTGATTTAGTTCTTCTGCCGATTTGCTTAAACTTCTATATTGAACTTTCAGGCGACAAAGGATCGCACGAGTCATCATCCAAGGATAGTAAATGTGAGTAAATTTTCAATTATTGTCGCAAAATTTAGCTCCATAGCATACGAAAGGCATGCTACAAACCAGATAAATATAACTTAAACTAGAGCACTCTGAAAGCGCATACTTCCACCAAGGAAGGCAAACTTAACAAAATATTCAAATTGGTGCAGAATCCATGATTCTCTTCTTATTAACACCAGAATCTAATCGTGTGTGTCTTCTTACAGTATTAACAGTTTCACTGTCGTTCTTGAAGATCCGTTCATAATTTTTTCTTATACTACTGACAAACATTAGACAAACTCACTAACACATCAACCAACATTACCAGCAACTCCTGTGAATTTCATAAAGATCCAATCCTAACGATTTGAGTTAGTATGCTAACAACGAATTAACGAATTAACCAACAGATCATTACAGAAATTTAGTTATCTCTTCTTCGTGATATATCTAACAACTCGTGTGAATTTCATAAAAATCCGTTCATAACTTTTTGAGCAATAACAGTAGGAAAACGAGGCAGACAAACAAACAAACGGATAAACTTATCTTCACAAAAAGGTAATCATCTGTTTCTCCTAACATACTTGACAATCCCTGTAAATTTCATCAAAATCTGTCCATGACTTTTTTAGTTATCCTAGTGACAGACAGAGAAACAGCCAGACAGGCAAACTCGACGAAAACATTACCTCCTTGGCAGAGGTAAATATGATAATTTTTATAGCAGTAAAGTGACAATTTACTAGATAAAAATATACTTCACTAAACTTGAGACGTCACTAACGCTGCATAGCCAAATTTTTATTGGAGCAACTATTCCCAAACTGTCATATCTTCAGTGCATTTTTACAATATCTAGGAGGAAGATATATATATATATATTTTTTCAAATCTCAAGCCCCATTCAGTGAGTCTAAACTGATGGTGAGGTCAATACTTCATAGGCTCTATAAATAGTCACATCAAAAAGCGTTGTATTCAGGTAACTCTACAAGATTTGCTAAATACTTTACTCCTTCTTTTATTTCTATTGTAAGGTAATTGGGCTTTGATATAGAACAGAACAGTAAAAATACTCTAATTTCACCAACGCCTGCAGACAGTATGGGTGAACGTGAATAGCTATCGTAATTGGGACTGGTAGCTGAAATAACACTATTCCTACCAGGCTGAGCTGTTTTAGTATAAGTGCTCTTTTTCTTATTGCATCCCTACGGGGAAAAAAATTTTGCTTGCCAAGTAATGCAACCTGGTATTAATAGAGCTAAGACAAAGGAAAAGTAAAAATTCCACGTCATTGGTTTCCAGCTTTCAAAAGTGGCGACGAGGGCAAGCACGGCGATGAGAAGGGGCACAGCAACTTCAAGTCCTCTTCCTTCAAGACTTCAGGCTCCTTCAAGAAGGGAGACTCTTTCAAGAAGGGCGACAAGGGAGGGCATGATAAAAAGGGAACTGACGTAAGTACTTGACAGTCTCTTTTTACTAGTGTAGTGTAGGCTCTTGATAACTCTGCATCTAACCATGTATATATTTATATATAATTAGTTTCATGTAGAACACTCTATGTATGTCATTAGAAGGTGTTGACCCGTAAGGGGTCTACACCGTAGTATTATACTTACCCATAACGTAACATACAGTGCGCCTGTATGTTAATATTATTACAATACTTATATCCGAAATAATTTTTTCGCAAAATTAAATAAGTATTGAGGGAATAAATTGAAAGATGCGTGTCGGTTTCGCTAAAGGGTATTTCAAGACGAGCTTGCTGCATAAAACTTGTTAATTATCTCAATCCACCCGTCTAAATGAAGAGTCAAGAACACATGAAAAAAATTAAAATAAATTTAGGGATCTGCTTTAAGATTTTGTATTTCGTTTTGGGACGCCCAACATGTCCGCATAACCTCGGAGAATTTAGTGGATTCCAAAATAGAAGAAAACAGCGAAAGTTCGATGCACTTGGCATATTTCTCAGTATAACAGCCCTAACCCAAACATAACTTTTGGCCGCCGCAAAAGTTATTGAGCAATTTTCGCTTGAGGGGCGCTCCTCACTGAAATCTCCCTTAAGTAGGGTAAGCTCTTTTACCTAATATCTGTACGATAATTCTGCAATTATTTAGTTAAAAAGTAAGCTTTGTCTTGCAGTTTTATTTATATTTGTCCCCGCAATCACAACTTCATGCTTCCATGTTTTATCATTTATAATATGTCTCACTTTGAGTCTCATGTTAAATATAAAGGTGAAAAGTTTCAGGAATTTCGTATTTGTTTCCAAGGTTATCATATATCTAACTTGTATTTTCTGTTTCGTTCTCTGAATAAACTCAAACCATAAATTACTGTTACCGGTTTGTGTAATTTTCTTCATACTTTACTACGTATCGGTTACAATTTATTTTTGTTGTGAAGAGCTTCCAACATTTTGTATTTATCATTGTTTCTTCTACTTACACCCTCTGCTATATCAGATTTATATACTCCAGGTTTAAAATTCCCTCTCTAGCCAATTTTTATTACCGCTTTGTGTGATATTTCATTACATAATTTTTTGATATTGAAATTTCTTCTTGGGACAAAACATAATTTACTTTCCAAAAGAATCTGGAGTTATTTTTACCAGTCTTCATCACTGCCATTCGATTCTCTTTGGAAAGAATAGGAGCTGCAAGCACTCTCATATAATTCCATTGTTTTCAAGTACTCTCACGTAATTCCATTGTTTTCGATGGGAAAAGCTCAGACCGGAAAGATCAAGTTCGATGCAGTCTGACTCTGGGAGATAAATTCTGTCGCCAGTGAGCGGAATAAAAAAATTGCTCGAGAGAACATTTTTCGTCGAGTTGGTACTTGGCACGATAGATTTTTGCTATTATATGACCATTGTTAGGTTGTAGATAAAGTAAAAGGGGTTCATGTATATTTTTTACTTCAACTTTTAACTGCCTAAGAGGACAATTTGCCATGGTCCCGTGTCAGGTAGGACTATTGCTGCGAAAAGTTGTATTTATCACTGAGGAGGAATATGTATGGCGTATCTGCATCAGGCTGTACTATCTCAGTAAGACAAAGGCGTTTTTCGTCGGAATGCAGCTTGAAAACATTTTTTTTACATAATTATACAAAACAGGGATAAGAACACAGAGAGTTAATAGATCTATACTAGCGTTATCATTAAAACTGGAGGTTTCCTCTGCTGGTGCTTTAGAATATTTGGGGCAGGAAAGAGGGAAATATAATTGGTATGTAGTGTATGCTTCTCTTTCTTGTAGATATTAGATATCTTGCCGTAAGTTTAATTATTCATTTTTATACGAGCCAATATTCGATCTGAACTCATCATATGGATATTTTTTTAATAGATCCTAAAGTATCTTCCTGCTACTGAACAGAGTAGCTATCGTGAAGCCACTTCTTTTTGCTTGCACCAGTACAGGATCCCTTACATAATAACTTGCAGTACATCAGATTTTTTAGTCAGAAATTTATGAAGTTACCTCACTTTTTCATTATACGTCCACTTCAACTGTGCAAACAGAGAAATAAACTTATAAATAATTATTTTAGGGGCAGTGATATAGTGCTCAATAGTGTACTGTACAACAGTTGAATGAGAAAGAATATTTTTGCATTAACATTTATATTATGCAATTACTTACAACTTCCAGCACCTCAGCTGCAATCCAATTTAATTTTTCTGGAGCTTTACGGGTACGGGCTCGCTGTATCGACAAGTTTCTCTATCAGTCTTGGACTCGCAGTACGGGATTCTTTGAAGATGAAAGAGGCCACAAATCCTAGACTTGAAAGCAACCCAAGATGATTCGATATTATGCTTCGGTGCCACCCTTGTATGGAGAGCGAGTGATCCTGAAGCAAGTATTCGTATCTCCAAATATTGATTCTGCTTTGAAGCCCATCCTTGCCGAAATAGCACATCAAACTATGGTCCATTTGATTCGGTTTTACTTCCATTTCAAGACCGTTACTCATAAACATCAAGAACATAGTATACAGTTGCAAATACATATTGCGTAAAAATTCTATATAATTTTATTAAATAATTTTGCACTGCAGCGTTTACCATCTATGATAGGTGCGTAATAGTGTAATGCTTACAGGAAAGGAAAAATTGTGATCTGCAGTGAAGGATTAAAATTGAAAGAATTAAAAATTTCACTGTAGGAAATTCTGTCCTAAGCGAGTGTAAAATTGCCTATGATTGAATGTACATAAACGAGTTACAAGTAAACTATCTCACCATTTAAAGTGCCCCGTAGGAAATACTATGCAAACTTTACTGGAAACATTATGGAACACGCATAGAAAAAAGTACCCTTGAAATTTACGTATGTTTTTCACCTTTTTCAAGAGCACCTTTCAAATAATTTACAGTGGATCTACAAATTCCAAAACGAAGCGGTCCCTAAGTTTATAATATTGCTAAACAACTGCATATTTTGGGGGCAAATTATGACAAAAAATTAATTAAAAAAACAGTAGAATTTACTGATTTTTTACATTGTAATTTGCAGCTAAGCTGCAATAATAAAACATTAAGTGTTCTTCCGCAATATATTTTGCCTACCGTTCGATTACTGAGGATGTTATGCAGAGTTCAATTGCTGTAAACAAACTTTTGGATGACATTAAAGATAAAAACAACATTTGGTGCGATTTTGCTTCTATCACTGAGATTACGATACTCAGCTCAGTTTCAATTCGACTTTCCAACTACAAATATTCATTGCATCGACTATCATTGGCAATTGCTTCTTCAACTATTCTCGATCTTGAATGACTGTATTGTTTTCTGGCCGTGTTGCATCAAGCAGCATTATGATTTACCGCAAAGAATCCCAAAAAACAAGGCTTGAGCAACTTGTCAGCCGAGCTGGAAACAATGAAGATGTCAATTGTCTTTGTTTCACAAAGTGCAATAAAAGTATAGTAAACTTCAATGGCGCCAGTCTTTCAGCTGTTTCCGATTGGCGCCTTCGCCATTATTTCACATCCGAAAAATTACTTGCATTGTACCGAGAAAATAATTCGGCTGCGAGACCACGCCCAATTTCAGTCTGACCGGAACGGTTAACCATTGTTTCTCGAATAATTAAATGATTACTTCGGAGTAAGAGACAGGCCTGGGAAAAGTAAGTAAAAGTGGAAGGAATATTTGATTTTAGAGACCTTTGGATAAGGACCATGTTTGTCATTGTGTCTTAAATAAGTATAAAATTACTTCAGAGTACAAGATAAGCCTGGGAAAAGCAAGTAAAATAGGAGAGAATACTTGACTTTTGAGAGCTTTGGATGAGGACCAGCTACGTAGGTCTACTCTATAAGTTGGCTGATGTGCCCACAGTTCTCGTTACATCTGTGAGCGTCACTGCCGAATGACCGTGAAGCAATCACTGGATTCATGTTATACCTACATATGATGCCAGACCCACGCTAGAAAATTGCATGCTCAACCTATTGGTGGGCATTCAGGTCGAACTTCCTTCAACTTACCTCTTTCTTTCATGAATTAACCTACTTCTCTCGCACATTTTGAGAGACAGGTTAAGTAGATGCAAAGGGTATCATGGCAAGACTCGTACTGTGTAGTCGGGACGGCATGCAAGTTGAACGTGCCCTCATAAAATGAGTGTATGATCTTGTGTGTCTCCGGCATCAGACGAAATCGAATAGTGATTCAAAATAATATTAGCCACCATAGAGAAAACACAAGCATCAATAATTGTCAAGAAGTACACGTATATATTAGGGGAACGTCTCGCGTATCCGGATAGAGATGAATATGCCTGTGAAAATGGAAACAATTTTGTGTACAAATGTGGTCAATGACGCCTAGTAGTAGTCTGAGAAATTTGACCACCGCGTTAGCACCGTCATTTTTATTACCCACAAACGAAGTGGGACAGGTGATAACGTGTTCGTTCCGCATTAGTTTATATATATTTGTATAATTTTTTACCCAGAAAGTGTCAAAAGGAATTAAGCTATCGTTACAAACTCTTGCAGGTAGTCAGGTAGGTTGACCTAGATGTGAAAAACGACCAAAACTTGACCCAACAGTTTGAGCCTCCTCTCCTAATTGCGGGCGACTGTCCTTCGCCACAAATTGTTCTAGTTTCAAAAAGAATTTGGAGTTGTAGATTAAGTTCCCCAGCACTGGCGCTGCTAGCTGTTTATTCTCAGACTTCACCCCGCGGACTCTGATGAATGTTTCTTTCTCGAGGGCCATGATTTACATTTTATGTCTTGTACCCATTACACGCCATCGCATGACGAAAAATATTTATTCTATCTATAGTTTCATAAAATACTTCACTAGAATATTTCGGTGCTGGTATAGTATGTGACTTATTTGAGATTCAGGTATAGTATCTGTCCTATAAGTTAGGTTAAGCACTTATTCTGGTTGAACCAACTACAGTATATCCTAACTTCATCTTAACTACCCTAACCAATTCTTACTTAATACCTTATCTCAGAAACTCAGAAAGTTACATACTATAAAGTAACCAATGTTTGTGATTTCAGACTATCATTTGAAACCGAATTTCACTATTTATACCGTCACTAATTTGCGTGTTTTTACCCTGTCTCTAGAGCCACAAGGATTCCGGCGGAAAGAAATATGGCGGGAGCTACCACGAAAGCCACAGTTATTCCACCAAGTCCGGAGGCCAGAAGGGAGGTAAAGGATCAGCCAGCAATGAATCCGGCAAGAAGAAGGAGGCCAAGAAAGGAAAATCGGGCGGAAAGAAGGAGGCCAAAGGCAAGAAATCCGCAGAGGGCGGACATAGCGGACACAGTGATTTCGGAACCGAATTTGGTAGCTTCGGCAGCCATAGCCATGACAGCAAAGGTTTTGATTTTGCCGATTTCAAAGCCGATTTCGATAAAAGCGGACACTGATTGAGACGTAAGAAGTGTGGGATGATCTAAGCCAGTAATTTCCAAAGCCCGTTCTGCCCTTCCAAAAACTTTAAAAGATTCCAAAAAGAATTTTTTCGTCCATTGACAGTATTTAAATACGAATCCAAGAAAGTGAAAGATGAGCAGGAATCAGTTGCCTTTACCTCATGGAGTTTCTCCGTTCCTGCGTCGCCAGTCTGGTGTGATTTAATAATAATAATAATAATTTCAATTCAAATATATTTAGAGACTGGTGCTGCTGTGAGGTATTTTTTAATACAGAAGGGCAGTGTTCTGGATGCATGGAAGTCACTGGTATGGATTTTCAAGACGACGATGATGCTATACTGTGAGACTTAAACGCAGAGTTGAGCTTGCTTCTTGAGGTTATTATTGGAAATTCTCGGATATATCATTTTCTGCAATTACAAATTTATGAAATTCTCTTGGAGTTAATTGTTAAGGAAAGGTAACACAAATTATACAACAGTGTACTATAACATTTGCTGCATACGCTTACTGGAAGGCTTATTGTATAAGAACAGTACTCCTATTATGAACTATAGATGTTTGATGAAAATACCATAGTGACGGTATTCGTCGTATTAGCCATCCACTCTAGGGGGAATTTCACTGTTTTTATATACTACTTCACTACTGAATATGTGATATTAGAGAAACTAAGTTAAATGGTTAACATTTCGCTTAAGCTCCAAAACAGATGTACTGCCAAAGCCTAATTTATTATTTCTTTGTTGATAATGAGTGCAACTAGATAGTTAAATTCGAAAACATAATGGGCGAGAGTTTCCCATTTGAACTCACCGAGCGACCTCAACTCATAAAAATATTTTTAGTCCTAAGCGAAACTTGTTGATACTAGGCATTTCTGTATCTTCAGTACTAGTTTAANCAATATCAGTCCTATTTCACGGTGTCAGTTTGGGATTAACCCTTAAAAGTCGATCCAAGGCGGCGAAGCCGACACCCATGGCTGAATTTTTTGTTCAAAACAATGTTTTCACGGCTTATCACTGACAAGAAAAAATGAGAGTTAATTAATCAAGGCATTATGGTGAATTCGAATCACTCACATCGATCGCGATATTTTATGCTGAATTGCATGGTCCGAAGGGAAACATCAACACAGAGCTTTAGATTCACTACAATGAATTAAATTTCAGGCGTTAATTGAAAATCGATTGTGCTTGAGACAATTGAAAATTCAATCTTCCTCTGTCAACTCGCTCCTACCTAAATTGTTTTACACTTACATAGAAAATCAGAGAGCACAGGTGCGCTGCTCCTTAATTCAGACGCTGAATTTTGCCCATGTCTCCAGTTAGATGTAGCAAAGCGGAAGCGGTGTTGTATAGACGACACCGTGTTGCGTGTGTCCGCACTTCTCGCCCGGCGCCATGTCTGTTCTGGGCTGTAAGCTCAGTGCATGTTAGAGTGTTGTTGTCTGACGTTGTGCTGTTTGAGGACTGTAGATTTCCAGGAAATCGCAAATTATATTTCGTGACTGCATTAGTAAAGAATGAGGCGCTTGCGGCCACTTGAAACCCAGTAAGAACAGCGAAAAGGCCGAATTTTTGTAGACTCCGGCCTTTTTACTCCTACGTTTTGGCCGCAAATGACTACGAATTCCCACCTCTATGCTTTTTCTGCGTAAACTTAAACATCGTTGTTTGTGCTCTAACAAATATTTTATATACCTGTAATAAGATGCCGATGTACTGTGTTCTTGCTGTGATTCAGTTCTTCTGTCGGTTTGTTTAAACTTCTACACTATTTAACTGCATTTTATTGAAATTTCAGGCGACAAAGGATCGCACGAGTCATCATCCAAGGATAGTAAATGTGAGTAAATTTCCATTTATTGTCGTAAAATTTAGCTCCATAGCATACAAAAGGTATGCTACAAACCAGATAAATATAGCTTAAACTAGAGCACTCTGAGGGCGCATATTTCCACCAATGAAGGCAAACTTAACAAAATATTCAAATTGGTGCTGAGTCTAGGATTCTCTTCCTATCAACACCAGAATCTAATCGTGTGTGCCTTCTAACAGTATTAACAGCTTCACTTTCATTCTTGAAGATCCGTTCATAATTTTTTAGTTATATTGCTGACAAACGTTAGACAAATTCACTAACACATCTACCAACATTACCAGCAAATCCTGTGAATTTCATAAAGATCCAATCCTAACGTTTTGAGATAGTATGCTAACAAGCATAAAATTAAAAACAGCGACAAATTAACGAATGAACCAACTGATCATCACAGAAATTTAGTTATTTATTTTTCGTGATATATCTAACAACTCGTGTGAATTTCATAAAAATCCGTTCCTAACTTTTTGAGTTACAGCATTAGGAAAATTGAGGCAGACAAACAAACAAACAAACGGATAAACTTATCTTCATAAAAAGGTAATCATCTGTTCCTCCTAACATACTTAAAAATCCCTGTAAATTTCATCAAAATCCGTCCATAACTTTTTGAGTTACCCTAGTGACAGACAGACAGGTAAGCCCGACGAAAACATTACCTCCTTGGCGAAGGTAAATATAATGATATTTATACTAGTAAAGTAACAATTTACTAGATAAAAATATACTTCACTAAACTTACGCTATCTCTAACGCTGCATAGCCAAATTTTTATTGGAACAACTAATCCCAAACCGTCATATCTTCATTGCATTTTTACAGTATCTCCAATAACTTTCTTTTATAATCTCAAGCCCCATTCAGTGATTCGAGAAAGTTGGTATAATCGTGCTTATATTCAAACTGGTGAGGTCAATACCGCATTGCTCTATAAATAATCACATCAAAAAAGCGTTTTATTCAGGTAACTCTACAAGATTTGCTAAGTACTTTACACATTCTTTTATTTCTATTTTAAGGTAATTGGGCTTTGATGTAGAACAGTACGAGTAAAAATACTCTAATTTCACCACCGCCTGCAGACAGTATGGATGAACGTGAATATCTATCTTAATTGAAACGAGTAGCCGAAATAACACTATTCCTACCAGGCTGAGCTGTTTTAGTATAAGTGTTCTTTTTCTTATTGCATCCCTACGGGGAAAAAAACTTTGCTTGCTAAGTAATGCAACCTGGTATTAATAGAGCTAAGACAAGGAAAAAGTAAGAATTCGACGTCATTGGTTTCCAGCTTTCAAAAGTGGCGACGAGGGCAAGCACGGAGATGAGAAGGGGCACAGCAACTTCAAGTCCTCTTCCTTCAAGACTTCAGGGTCCTTCAAGAAGGGAGACTCTTTCAAGAAGGGCGACAAGGGAGGGCATGATAAAAAGGGAACTGACGTAAGTACTTGACAGTCTCTTCGTTACTAGTATAGTGTAGGTGCTTGATAACTCCACATGTAACTATGTATATATTTATATGTATATTATTAGTTTCATGTAGAACACTCTATGACAAGGTGTTGACCCGTCACGGGTCTACACCGTAGTATTATACTTATCCATAACGTAACATTCAGTGCGCCTGTATATTAATATTATTACAATACTTTTATCCGAAATAATTTTTCTATAAAATTAAATAAGTATTCAGGGGATAAATTGAAAGATGCGCGTCGGCTCCGCTAAAAGGTATTTCAAGACGAGCTTGCTGCATAAAACTTCTCAATTCTCTCAATTCACCCGTCTAAATGAAGAGTCAAGAAAGCATGAAAAAAAAATAAGCTAAATTTAAGGATCTACTTTGAGATTTTGTAATTCGTTTTGGGATGCCCTACATGTACGCATAACCTCGGTGAATTTGGTAGATTCCAAAATAGAAGAAAACAGCGAAAGCTCGATGCACTTGGCTTATTTTCTATCATAACAGCCCTAACCCTAACATAATTTGTGGCCACCGCAAAAGTTATTTAGCAATTTTCGCTTCAGCAGCGCTCCTAACTGAAAACTCCGTTAGGTAGGGTAAGCTCTTTTACCTAATATCTGTACGATAATTCTGCAATTATTTAATTAAGAAGTAAACTTTTTCTTGCACTCCAATGTATATTTGTCCTCGTAATCCCAACTTCATGCTCCCATATTATATTGTTCATAATGCGTCTCACTTTGGGTCTCATTTTAAATATAATGGTCCAAAGTTTCAGGCCTTTTGTATTTGTTTCCAAGGTCAACATATTTCTAGCTTGTATTAGCTGTTTCATTCTCTGAATAAACTCAAATCATAAATTACTTTGACCGGTTTGAGTAACTTTCTTCATACTTTGCTACGTATCGGTTACTATTCATTTTCGTTGTGTAGAGCTTCAACTTTTTGTATTGATCATTTTTTCTCCTACTTATACCCACTGCTATATTATATTTCTATCCGCCAGGTTTAAGATTCCCTTTCTAGCCTATTTTATTACCGCTTTGTGTAATATTTTATCATATTACCATTGCTATCATTTTTTTACATTGAAATTTCCACTTCAGATAACGCATAATTTAGTTTCTAAAAGAATCTGGAGTTATTTTTGACCAGCCTTCATCATTGCCATTCCATTCTCTGTGGAAAGAATAGGAGCTGCAAGCACTCTCATATAATTCCATTGTTTTCAAGTACTCTCCCGTAATTCCATTGTTTTCGATGGGAAAAGCTCAGGCCCGAAAAATCAAATTCGATGCAGTCGGAGCTCTGGGAGATAAATTCTGTTGCCAGTGAGCGGAATAAAAAAAAAAAATTGCTCGAGAGGACATTTTTCGTCGAGTTGGTACTTGGCACGATAGATTTTTGCTATTATATGACTATTGTTAGGTTGTAGATAAAGTAAAAGGGGTTCATGGATATTTTTTACTTCAACTTTTAACTGCCCAAGAGGACAATTTGCCATGGTCCCGTGTCAGGTAGGATTATTGCTGCGAAAAGTTGTATTTATCACTGAGGAATAATATGTATGGCGTATCTGCATCAGGCTGTACTATCTCAGTGAGACAAAGGAGTTTTTCGTGGGAATGCAACTTGAAAACACTTTTTTTTGCAGAATTATACAAAACGGGGCTAAGAACACAGAGAGTTAATAGATCTATATTAGCGTTATCATTAAAACTGGAGGTTTCCTCTGCTGGTGCTTCAGAATATTTGGGGCAGGAAAGAGGGAAATATAATTGGTATGTAGCGTATGCTTCTCTTTCTTGTAGATATTAGATATCTTGCCGTAACTTTAATTATTCGTTTTATACGAGCCAATATTCGATCTGAACTCATCATATGGATATTTTTTTAATAGATCCTAAAGTATCTTCCTGCTACAGAACAGAGTAGCTATCGTGAAGCCACTTCTTTTTGCTTGCACCAGTACAGGATCCCTTACATAATAACTTACAGTACATGAGATTTTTTAGTCTGAAAATTATGAAGTTGCCTCACTTTTTCATTATACGTCCACTTCAACTGTGCAAACAGAGAAACAACCTTATAAATCATTATTTTAGGGGCAGTGATATAGTGCTCAATAGTGTACTGTACAACAGTTGAACGCGAACGAATATTTTTGCATAAACATTGATATTATACAATTACTTGTAACTTTCAGCACCTCAGCTGCAGTCCAATTTAATTTTTCTGGAGCTTTACGGGTACAGGCTCGCTGTATCGACAAGTTTTTCTATCAGTATTGGACTTGCAGTACGGGATTCTTTGAAGATGAAAGAGGCCTTGAATCCTAGACTTGAAAGCAGCCCAAGATGATTCGATGTTATGCTTTGGTGCCACCCTTGAATGGAGAGCGAGTGATCCTGAAGCAAGTATCCTTTTCTCCCAATATTGAATCTCTTTTGAAGCCCATCCTTGTCGAAATAGCGCATCAAACTATGGTCCATTTGATTCAGTTTTACTTCCATTTAAACACCGTTACTCATAAACATCAAGAACAAAGAATACAGATGCAAATACATATTGCGTAAAAATTGTATATAATGTTATTAATTAATTTTGCACTGCAGCGTTTATCATCTATGATAGGTGCGTAATAGTGTAATGCCTACAGGAAATTGTGTCCTCCAGTGAAGGATCAAAATTAAAAGAATTAAAAACGTCACTGTAGAAAGTTTGTTCTCAGCGAATGCAAAATTGCCTATGATTGAATGTAAACGAGTTACAAGCAAACTATCTCACCATCTAAAGTGCCCCTTTGGAAATACCGTGTAAACTTTACTGGAAACAGTATGGAATACGCTTAGAAAATAGTCCCCATGAAATTTACGTATGTTTTTCAGCTTTTTCAATAGAACCTTTCAGAAAATTTACAGTGGATCTACAAATTTCAAAACGAAACGGTCCCCAAGTTTACAATATTGCTATAAAAACTGCATATTTTGGGGGCATATTAGGACAAAAAATTAATTTAAAAACAATAGAACTTGCTGACTTTTTACATTGTAATTTGCAGCTAAGCTGCAATAATAAAACATTAAGTGATCTTCAGAAATATATTTTTCCTACAGTTCTATTACTGAGGATGTTATGCAGAGCTCAATTGCTGTAAACAAACTTTGACTTACTTTAAAGATAAAAACAATATTTGGTGTGATCATTCCTCTATCACTGAAAATACGATACTCCGCTCAGTTTCAATGCGACTTTTCTACTACAAATATTTATTACGTCGACTGTGATTGGCAATTGTTTCTTCAACTATTCTCACTCTTGAATGACTGTATTGTTTTCTGGCCGTGTTGCATCAAGCAGCATTATGATTTACCGCAACGAATTCCAAAAAAACACGGTTTGAGCAACTTGTTAGTCGAGCTGGGAACAATGAAGATGTCAATTGTCTTTGTTTCACAAAGTGCAATAAAAATATAGTTAACGTCAATGGCGCCAGTCTTTCAGCTATTTCCCATTGGCGCTTTTTTTTTCGCCATTATTTTACATCCGAAAAATTACTTGCATTGTGCTGAGAAAAAAATTCGGCTGCGAGACCACGCCCAATTTCAGTCTGACCGGAAAGGTTAACCATTGTTTCTCGTGTAATTAAATAATTACTTCGGAGTAAGAGACAAGCCTGGGAAAAGTAAGTAAAATAGGAGGAAGTACTTGACTTTTGAGAGCTTTGGATGAGTACCAGCTACGTAGGTCTACTCTGTAAGCTGGCTGATGTGCCCACAGTTCTCGTTACATCTGTAAGCGTCACTGCCGAATGACCGTGAAGCAATCACTGGATTCGTGTTATACATACAACTGATGCCGGACCCACGCTAGAAACTTGCATGTTCAACCTATTGGTGGGCGTTCAGGTCGCACATCCTTCAAGTAACCTCTTTCTTTCTTCCGTGAATTAACCTATTTCTCTCGTAGGACTAGCACTATTCGCAATATTGCACAGAGAGCGCATTTTGAGAAACAGGTTAAGTAGATGCGAAAGGTAACATGGCTACAGACTCGCACTGTGTAGTCGGGACAGCATACAAGTTGAACGCGCGCTCATAAAATGAGCGTATGGTCTTATTGTGCGACTCCGGAATAAGACGAAATCGAATAATTATCCAAAACAATGTTAGCCACCATAGAGAAAACACAGGCATCAGCACTTGTCAAGAAGTATACGTATATTTAGGAGGACGTTTCGCCTGACCGGATAGAGATGAATGTGGCTGTGAAAATGGAAACAAGTTCGTGAACATACTGTAAGTAGTCAGTGGCGCTAAATAGGGTCTGAGCAATCTGGGGTCTGAGCAATTTTGGGTCTGAGCAATTTGGGGTCTGAGCAATTTGGGGTCTGAGCAATTTTGGGTCTGAGCAATTTGGGGTCTGAGCAATTTTGGGTCTGAGCAATTTGGGGTCTGAGCAATTTGGGGTCTGAGCAATTTGACCATCTCGTTAACACCGTTATTTTTATTACCTACAAACGAAGTGGGACAGGTGATAACGTTTTCGTTCCGCATGAGTCTATATATATTTGTATTATGTTTTACATAAAAAGTATCAAAAGGAATCAAGCTGTTGGTAAAAGCTCTTGCAAGCAATCAGGTAGGTTGACCTAGATGTGAAAAAAGGCCAAAACTTGACTCAGTAGTTTGAGCCCCCTCTCCTTACTACGGGCGACCTTCCTTCGCAACGAGGGATTTTAGTTCCAAAAAGAATTTTTAGTTGTACGGCTAGCAGCGCAGAGCACTGGCGCTGCTAGCCGTTCATTCTAAGACTTCACGCCGCGAACTCTGATGAATGTTTCTTTCTCGTGGGCCATGATTTACATTCTGTATCTTGTACCCATTGCACGCCATCACAAAATGAAAAATATTTATTACATCTACAATGCCATAAAATACTTCACTAGAATATTTCGGTCCTGGTATAGTATGTGACTTATTTGAGATTCAGGTATAGTAGCTGTCCTACAAGTTGGGTTAAACACTTTTTCTGGTTGAACCAACTATATCCTAACTTCATCTTAACTACCCTAACCAATTATAACTAAATAGATTATCTCAAAGGCCACATACTATGAAGTAACAAATGTTTGTGAACTCACACTATCATGTGCAACCGATTTTCACTGTTTATAGAATCACTAATTTGCGTGTTTCTACCCTGTCTCTAGAGCCACAAGGACTCCGGCGGAAAGAAATACGGCGGGAGCTACCACGAAAGCCACAGCTATTCCACCAAGTCTGGAGGCCATAAGGGAGGTAAAGGATCGGCCAGCAACGAATCCGGCAAGAAGAAGGAGGCCAAGAAAGGAAAATCGGGCGGAAAGAAGGAAGCCAAAGGCAAGAAATCCGCAGAGGGCGGACATAGCGGACACAGTGATTTCGGAACCGAATTTGGTAGCTTCGGCAGCCATAGCCACGATAGCAAAGGTTTTGATTTTGCCGACTTCAAAGCAGATTTTGATAAAAGCGGACACTGATTGAGCCGTACGAAGCGTGGGATGATCTAAGCCAGTAATTTCCAAAGCTCTTTCTGCCCTTCCAAAAACTTTAAAAGATTCCAAAAAGAATTTTTTCATCCATTGACAGTATTTAAATCCGAATCGAAGAAAGAGAATGATGAGCAGGAATCAGTTGCCTTTATTTCAATTCAGATATATTTAGAGACTGGTGCGGCAGTGAGGTATTTTTTAGTACAGAAGGGCAGTGTTCTGGATGCATGGAAGTCACTGGTATGGATTTTATAAGACGACAATGAAGCTATACTGTGAGATTTAAACGCAGAGTTGAGCTTGCTTCTTGAGGTTATTATTGGAAACTCTCGGATCCATCATTTTCTGCAATTACAAATTTATGAAATTCTCTTGGAGTTAATTGTTAAGGAAAGGTAACACAACTAATACAATTGTGTACTATAACATTTGCTGCGTACGCTTACTGGAAGACTTATTGTATAAGTACAGTACTCCTATTATGAACTATAGATGTATGGTGAAAATGCCATAGTGACGGTATTTGTCGTATTAGCCATCCATTCTTAGGGGAATTTCATTTTTTTTATGCACTACTTCACTACTAAATATGTGATATTAGAGAAACTAAGTTAAATGGTTAACATTTCGCTTTAGCTCCAAAACAGATGTACTGCCAACGTTTAATTTATGATTTCTTTGTTGATAATGAGTGCAAATAGATAGTTAAATTCGAAAACATAATGGGCGAGAGTTTCCCATTTGAACTCACCGAGCGACCTCAACTCATAAAAATATTTTTAGTCCTAAGCGAAACTTGTTGATACTAGGCATTTCTGTATCTTCAGTACTAGTTTAAGTATAAGCACTGATGTGCAATTATGTTGAACTCTTTCATGCTTCATTCATTACATTTTTGCTTTCTGCGGGGTTTGTTCTATTCTCACAAGAGAATATTAACAACATTACGGTAAATCATATCAAGGTTGCTATGATTACATTATCGTATAATAATAAATGTCTTTCGTTTCAGATATGCACATGCTTCTTTCAGATTCAACGAACGATAAGTTTTGTATAAGTTCCTTCTACTTTTGCTTCCTTCACACTTAATTTTGCACTATATGTTCAATATCTTGTTCGCGATATATCATAAAAGTATAACTTCACGTCTTCATTCACTGATAATACTTCATTGGCGGCAAAGAGCTTACTGAGTCATTTTTCTGAAGCCACATATCTATTGCCAAGTACACACAAGTGTAGAGAATTTGTTTGGCAGCTTGACGTTTGAAGAAAAATTATTACTACTTTAGTATCTATCTTAAGGGAAATGAAGACCTACTTGATGAGCGATCTGGGTTAAAAAGATTCTACATCTCTGCATCTTCAGGTCCTTAGAGTTTTTAAAGAGTACCATACCTATTGCTCTTCAAATTAATTGTAATTAATTGAAGTGAATAAATGTCAAGTTATAATAAGTCAAGTTCATGTTAAAATAAATCAATTAATAACTCAGTTGAAATTATTTTCATATGAATCTGACTGGTTTTAGTTTAAAATTTTTGATCCGTTCTGAAATGAATTTCCTTTTCGGGGTAAATTTTAAAAAACTTTCCAGGCCTCAAAAAGTAAATGAAGGCTAGTAGGACGCCAAGAGATGTAATCCTATATGAAATATTCCTAGTTTCGGAATACCAACCTGCAATAGTATGGAGTACAGAAAATGGCTCATTAAATTGGCTCATTAAATGGTTCATTAATTTTTGTTAGGACACCTTGTAATGTTTGTGCTGTTTATTATATATATTTTTTGCTTTATTTGTTTATTCGAAGTCAGTACTAATAAACTGCTGAAATAATGGGAGTTTTCATGTATTCATGAAAGGTAAAGTCTACTTGATCGCACACACCAAACTTGGAAACCCTAAAGGCACTGGTTTCTTGTTGCAAATTTATGAAAACTTGGCCCCAGAAGCATATACGGCTGCTGTCAACTACAGAATAGCTATAGTACCAGCAATGGAAAGCTCTTATAAAGACGAAATGCGTCCCACTCAACCATATCCATTTTTGGTTAGGGTCAGTGCCCCCACACTGGCTATAGCATAAGGGAAATCGATGCTGATTCATCTATCCAACCGCAAGAACTGCCTGCTGGCAAGAGTCCCAAGCATTCGGCAAGTTAATGCAAACACTCGAGTATTCTGCAACTGGGAGTGTAACCATACTCTGTCTATTTTATCAATGCAGTTTGGGCGTGGTCAAATGGCTTTGCAGCTTGCCAATTCTATGTGCATTTATGTTATGTTGTTCTGCCCATTTCTTCTTAGCCCCGCCCACTACCTGCATTTAGAGAAATCTCAGAAAAACCCATGATATTGGCAACGCTGTAGAGGAATTTGACCACGCCCAAACTACCTTGATAAATTAGACTGAGTATAATATAATTAAGACTAAGGGCTCGCCTAATTGGCATACTTAAAGTTGATCTAAGGCAAGCCCTCTTCACTCAACTCGAAGGTGCAGATATTGGAAGCAACACGAGTATATTGGGCCTCCTGAAAACTCCATAATGCGAATTGAGATTGTGTCTTGGGAATCTTTCACCTAATCGATTATTGGTCACCGCTTGGAACGAGAAGCGAAGGGTCTTAGCATGCCTTCCTGTCAAATATTTTGAACTAGACAGGTCGAGTGTGAATGTGATGGCTTCCATCGACTCTCACCACTCACTCGCATGAGCGCCCAAAATGTCTCTATGTATATAATGTGAACATAAATACTTAAAAATTCAACAGCGAAGATACAAAAAGCAGTGTAAATTCGACCACTTTACGATCAAACAATCTAATCTGAAAAGTAGTAATTTACTCAGACTTCAATCTTGAGTGTAGCTATAGAGTCGTTAACCGCAAAACCGAACCCGCTCGAGACGGCAGACAACCAAATCCAAAATGGTGAATCGACCGCTTATGGGACTACAGTTCCGGAGAAGTTGATGCTAATCGGACTATCTTATCTTGATCCAACTGGGCCATTTGAACACTCCTTATAACTCCATTAAAAGAATTGTCCGCGAAATTTTTGTGGCGAAAGATAGCAGGTGTTCGGGTTAAAACAGTAAAATTTGTCTTTTATATTGCAAGTCATGGTATGGGAGCCTTATGTGAGCTAGAGCAGCATTTTGAGGAGAACTGTATCTCAATCTGGTACTTAAATATCAACAGTAATCATTCCTACCTCAAATCAATCTCTGCAAGAAGCGATTTTTCATCTTTCTGAAAAGATTTAAAAAAAAACAGCCCTATTATTTTTGAGAGCTGCGGAATTGCATCGAATTTGAGTGGGGGCAATTCAAAGAGACAGGGCAACGACCTCACTGCAAGTGACCTTCTTTACAGGAAGCTGTGCAATTTTACAAGATAAACTGCTTACTTTGGAACAAGATTGTATAAGAACTAAGAACCGGGACATTCAGTTACAAAAAAAAGAATTTTTTTACCTCAGATGAATTTTGCATTGAGATTGAGGAGAAAAATAATAAACTGGGTAATTTGACAGATGCGATAACGTTACCATTTCCTCGAGTTTGTTCTGCTCGGTCAGGGAGTGAGATGATATCCTAAGTATCTTTGTAAATGATAAATTCATATATAGATAATAGCAATTTCCTTATAAACTTAATAAAATAGGGATTCTGAACAAACTATTTGGAACAATATTTTTCTAAGGAGTACCAAATCTCATCTTATTCGGTGCTATTATATGACTTGCTGTGCAGTCCAGCGTCTTTCCTTAGGACAGGGAAAGTATAAAAGGGTATGAGGGGCCAGTGAAACGAAATATGTAACATTATATGAGGTGATGTATGCCCATTCAGTTATTGATGCATAATTTCTCATACATTTAATTTTTATCCTGAAAAGGATGGGGGAGTATCATAAAATTACATCTTCATAATGTTAGCAAAAACTAACGCAAGGTAATATATTTTTGCAAAGAAAACGCGATTAATGAATTTCCAATAGAATTACTTCATTTCTTTTTTTTTTAATTCAATTGCTTTGCAATGGGTTCATTTAGTTTCGTTTTCAAAGACAAAAAGGGTTACGAAGAAAATCTAGTTTGCGCACAGCTTCGTAAAGTAGACGTCCCTTCGTAACACGGGGGGTGCGGGGGCTCAAGAGGGGCAGGCCCAAAAAAACTTCGTTAGCTAGGCTTCCGTGCGCAAATCAGCTGAAATCAGCTGTAACGATAGGGAATCAAGATCAGCCTCAAGTACGTTGGATGGGTTAAAATAAATGGAATTAATTATGAAAATAAAGCTATATTCACCTATGAAAAATGAAAATAAAGACAAACTAATTTAGAATGCAAATTGAACGTTTCTGTGACTGTATTAAATAAAGTTGATGAATATAAGAAGTTTCAATGACAATTACTAACCTATAAAGAATGGGAAGGAATGAATGTAAGTGCTAATTGGCTGTCGAAGCGGGAATTACGCAAATGTGAAATGAAGCGGCTAGGGAACTCGTCGAAAGAGCACCTTCGACCAGCGGCAGACAACGATTCTGTCAACAAAAATGAATTCTTTTGTATTTTGTTCAATTCAACAAACATTTGTTTTATTTGAGCAGTATAGTCAAATTATGTCTTACGTCTGTTTTCAGTTATTTAAACAATTAACCGCAAGAATACTTTTCCATTTATTTCCGTTTAAATACTTTACATTAAAATTTCGCTTCATGTTAAGAGGGATAAACCCGATAACTTGATAATAGAGAAGTTAATTCCACGAATCAACTTCAATAGCAATAATAGAGAAATTAGAGTCGAAGGACCCAATTTCAATCAATAATTCAAATAATTCTAAGTAATAACAGTAACTTAAGATCTAAGCAAAGCAATACTAGTACCTGCCACAATGGATAAGGCAGTAATTGATAAAGTCACATATAACAACTCAATTCAAATCACTAGTTCAATAAGCGCCAAAAATGCAATTAAGCAATAAGTCCCAAGCGGGCAATTCTCAAGATTTAAGTTCAATTATTTATTTCACATTAAAATAGGGTTTTGAAATGATTGGCTCGAACATGCAAAAGAAAAACTGAATATTAGGAACAGAAAAGTAGTACTGCAGCTCCAAATAAATTAAAGAACGGAAGGAAATATAGAAAAAGGTGAATCTTAAAACAATCGTGCCACAATCTGGAGACTAATGAATCGAATTGTGTCGAAGACCTACTACAGGGCAATTGGAAAAAAAGTGTGTTCAGTAAATCGGATTGGAATTCTTATAATAAAGGATTAATTTCTCAAGAAAACCTTAGAAGCCTCGAAAAAAAACTGATTAAAATTAGAGCTACTGCACACCTGTAATTAACCTTCTAACTCTCATTGCTCCTTCTGTCCTTCAAACCTTTCGCCCAGGCAGCGAGCTCTTTGCAGATCTTGATGTGCTGACTCGGCAGTTGTGTGTGCATGCTCGGCGCCGTAGCGGAACTGCCTTCCTCAGAGATGAGGAGGGTGGGGGTATTGGGTCATTTGTTCCTTTCGTCAAATTGGCGCCATAGTTCTTGGTGACCCGAGGTCGACTGCAACTACACTTACTCATCTGGGGCCAGTGGGCCTATATACGCAGCACAAACCAGTGCATGTGGGTTTCCCAGGTGAGGGTATGGTCTAAGCTGACTTTACCTTTACCTTTTTACCTTTATGGAACCTGCTTACATCAGCTGCGCTAAGATTAGACCCTTAGGAAAAATATACAAACTAACTCCACGTTAAATCCATGCTATTTACCTAACGGTTTAATCTATGAACTTACAGTAATATTATACTGCTGGGTACGCTGGTATTGCTACAGTTTAGAGCAGTAACAGACTGGAAGCTGGAATACAAGTACCGTCAGTGTAAACACAAGGTATATTTGTTATTTGTTAGGAACCTTTTCTAGTCGATATATATCTTTCTCTCCGACTCTAAAGATATCAATAAATTTCCTTGGGAATCCTTAAGTATTGACTGTAGTCTCAGGGGTGTAATTGCACGTGGTCACTGCTGTTATTTCCCGAAAACAAGGGAAAAAATTCAGCGAGGGAACTTTTTTGCAAACTGTATAGCTAACACTCGCGTATACATGATGTAACATCGGAGTCTGTATCGTCCTATAGGACTGTTATATTGTTGCTGGTGGCAAGAGACCAATTGCAGTATACAACTTTCCAAAAAGCCTTTTTTTCTTTAAAGCATATTACGCACAGAGCATGAACGTTACCTTCGTCCACGATTCGTTTCTTTTCGTTGCAAAACTTTCGAAACTGAAAAAGGCATAAAACAATTATATACTATGATTTAACCCGAACTCGCTACCATATCGCTGGTATGTTTTTATTAGATAAACATATGCATTTAACATAAAATTATTCCCTCGTGCTACTGAAATAAAGTCACTTGGTTCCCCTAGGAAGCATCGTGCTCGTAGATAATATTTTATTCTGCACAATTATTCGTGTGACCTACGGAAATGCAGCAATTGCCTCTCCAATAGTAATTTAGAAGTTTTATATACCATAAGACCATTTAGAAGATAATTCATACGTACTGCTGGAATGATGCATATTTAGATACCCCTATTGTAACATATAATTTTATATTAATTAGTAACTCGCAGAAAAAAAATGAACTCTTTAGATACGGTGGCATTTCAATTTGCCGAGGAGCATAGAATCGTCAGCTCGTATTCAAGTTCTATTCACCTCTCAAACAAGCTAAAAATTACCATTTATTCGAAGGACGAGCAAAGGATTCGCACTAAAAAAAGAGCGCCCACAGAAAAGCACCTAACGAACTCTATAATTAAAGCAGANCCTCTATATCCTACTAACATAATGGCAATAGCTCATAGAGTGCCGGGGCGTATGTTCCGGTGTCTCTTTGGGAATGGGCCTATTGGTTCGTCTACTGCCGCCTATCTAATCTAATCTAAACATTACATGAGGTGAGGTATGCCTATTCAGTTATTGATGCATAATTTCTCATACATTTAATTTTTATCCTGAAAAGGATGGGGGAGTATCATAAAATTACATCTTCATAATGTTAGAAAGTACTAACGCAAGGTAATAAAGGTAATATTTTTAGAAAGAAAACACAGTTTATGAATTTCCAATAGAATTACTCTTTTTTTCTTTAATTTATTCAGTTGCTTTGCATTGGTTTGATTTAGTTTCGTTTTCAAAGACAAAAAGGGCTACGAAGTAAATATAGTCTGCGCAGAGCTTCGTTAAGTAGACGTCCCTTCGCAGGGGCGCAACAGTGGCAGGCCCGAAGGACCTTCGTTAGCTATAGGCTTCCGCGCGCAAATCAGCTGTAACAAGATCAGCCTCAAGTACGTTGCATGGACAAACTAAATGGAATTAATTATGAAAATAAAGACAAATTAATTTAGAATGCAAATTGCACGTTTCTGTCACTGTACTAAATAAAGTTTATGAATATAAGAAATTTCAGTGACAATTACTAACCTATAAAGAATGGGAAGGAACGAATGTACTGTAAGTGCCAATTGGTCGTCGAAGCAGGAATTCTGCAAATGTAAAAAGAAGCGGATAGGGAACCTTCGACCAGGGGCAGACAACGATTCTGTAGACAAAGATGAATTAATTTGTGTTCAGTTTAATTCAACAAAAATTTGTTTTGTTTGAGCAGTATAATCAAATTATGTTTTACGTCTGTTTTCAGTTATTTAAACAATTAACCGTAAGAATATTTTTCCATTTATTTTTGATTTAAATACTTAACCTTAACATTTCGCTTCATGTATACAGGGATAAACCCGATTAGTTGATAATAGAGAAGTTAGTTTCAAGAATCAACTTAAATAGCAATAATAGAGAAATTAGAGTCGAAGAACCCAATTTCATCAATAATTCGAGTAACTCAAAGCAATTATTGTATCTTAAGATTGAAGCAAAGCAATATTAGTACTTGTCAAAATGGACAAGGCAGTAATTGATAAAGTCACATAACAACTCCATCCAAAATTAGTAGTTCAATATGCGCCGAAAAGCAGTTAAGCAATAACTCCCAAACGGGCAATTCTCAAGGTTTAAGTTCAATTGTTTATTTCACATTAAAATCGGGTTTTGAAATGATTGGCTCAAACATGCAAAAGAAAAACTGAATATAAGGAACAGAAAAGTAGAACTGCAGCTCCAAATAAATCAAAGAACGCAAGGATATAATGAAGAATGCGAATTTTAAAACAATCGTGCCACAATTTGGAGACTAATGAATTAATCGTTCCGAAGAACTACTACAGGGCAGTTGAAAGAAAAAGTGTGTTCAGTAAATCGGATGGGAATTTTTATAATAAAGGTTTACATTTATTTCTTATAATAAAATCTTAAATTTGATTCTTATAATAAAGGTTTAAGTTTAATTCTCAAGAAAAACTTAGAAGCCTTGAAAATAAACTGATTAGGATTAGGTAGAGCCGCTGCACACCTGCTATTAACCTTCCAACTCTCATCGCTCTTTCTTTTTTTTTTTCAAACCTTTCCCATCGGGCAAATTCCGTTCCATGAAGAAGTTTGGTGGTCATTCTCTCAATTACTTTTTTTAATGTCATGAAGTTCAGCCCGTGTGCAACCTTGAAGAATCGACTAAACTTGCCGCTTTGTGGAACCTGCTTACATCAGCAGCCCTAAAATTACACCCTCAGGAAAAATAATACAAATTAACTCCACGTTACATCCATGCTATTTACCTAACGGTTTAATCTATGAACTTACAGTAATATTATACTGCAGGGTACGCTGGCATTGCTACAGTATAGAACAGTAACAAACAGGCTGAAAGCTGGAATACAAGTACCGTCAGTGTAAACACAAGGTATATCTGTTAAACTCGTACTTTAGGAACCTTTTCTAGTCGATATATATCTTACTCTCCGAGTCTAAAGATATCCATAAATTTCCTTGAGAATCCTTAAGTATTGACTGTAGTCTCAGGGGTGTAATTGTACTTGGTCACTGCTGTTATTTTCCGAAAACAAGGGAAAAAATTCAGCGAGGGAATTTTTTTTTGCAAACTATATAGCTAACACTTGCGTATACATCATGTAACATCGGAGTCTGTATCGTCCTATAGGATTTGTTATATTGTTACTCGTGGCAAGAGACCGATTACGGTATACAACTTTCCAAAAAGCCATTTTTCGTACATATTAAGCACAAAGCACGAACGTTTCCTTCGTCCACGATTCGTTTCTTTTCGTTTCAAAACTTTCGAAACTGAAAAGGGCATAAAACAATTATATACTATGATGCAACTCGAACTCGCCACCAATCACGGGTGTGTTCTTCCTAGAGGCATATATTTAACACAAAATTATTCCCTCGTGCAACTGAAATAATATCCCAGGGTTCCTCTAGGAAGCATCGTCCTCGTAGATGATATTTTATTCCGCACAATTATGCGTATGAGCTACTGAAATGCAGCAGTTGCACTCTCCAATGGTAATTTAAAAGTTTAATCTACCATAAGACCTTATAGAAGATAATTCATACGTACTGCTGAAATGATGCATATTTAGATACCCCTATTGTAACATATAATTTTGTTTTCATTAGTAACTCGCAGAAAAAAAAAATGAACTCTTTAGATACGGTGGCATTCCAATTTGCCGAGGAGCATAGAATCGTCAGCTCGTATTCACCTCTCAAACAAGCTAAAAATTACCATTTATTCGAAGGACGAGCAAAGGATTCGCACTAAAAAAAGAGCGCCCACAGAAAAGCACCTAACGAACTCTATAATTAAAGCAGAAAATTAAAGGCAAAGCCGAGACTTTTAGCCAAAGCAATTTGGGGGACTTGTGAGTAAAAGAAAAGATGCTGGCACCTGAAAGTATAATGATGCTGAAGGGATTGTTAGATTCTTTAGCGCTACTGGTTTCTTTTAAAATCATTTGAAGTTTTATGTTAAAATTTCTAACTCAAATTCAAAATGAAATTTTGAAATTTATCTTAGATAATTAAGTGTTGCCTTCCAAAACACATTAACTTTGTATCGCGTCACTGTATAACAGCATCAGTTAAAATCCCATCTTAGAATCTTTCATCGAAAATCGTAACGAAGAAATAAGTATACACTAGAATAAAGGGCAACAGTAGTTTAATTCTATTCGCATATACTGTTACTTTTTATCTACTTTGCGTTCCCCAAGAAAAAAAGCTACATAGATCAGAGTCACTTTTCAGTTTCCTATGCCGGAGACACACTTTGTATTCGCAATCATAACGTTATGCAAGGATGCACAGCTCGCCCGTCATTTATGCTACCGTATCTATGCCAGCGATTTTTTATGATTATTGACAAGATTCGGACGCTCCTTGCATTAGACTGTGCGGTAAAGGCACACTTGACTCCGGTATTAATTAGAGCTGAAGTATACAGTGAGGTCAAAACTGGCAGCCGTAGCAATATTATGTATAATCAATAGTCTGATTAACTTTCTTAGTGAGGTAATTGGCAATTTTTGGCTTCCTGACTACGCCTGAAAAGACTTGGTGGGGGGGGGATTATGTACAGCTTACCTTTTCTCTGTATTGTTTTAGAAATATCGGCAGCAGTTATATGTCAGAAGACATATTGGCTTCTCGCTCAGCCCATGTCATGGATCCCATGAACGGCCTTCGGACGTTTTCCAGGTGACGTGATGCACGCCATCCAACTCCTGCTGGAAGAACATAAACTACACGATACTTGACTGCCGGCTTAGGGTGTCAGATTGGCCCTATGGCTGTTAGATGAAGCTTCAAATAATGATGATGATGATGAACATTAAATGATGATTCTTATTAACAAGAAATACCAATACATAAATGCAGGCAGAGGTTGTAGGTGACAATTATTATCTGAAGAGTAGTGGTAATGTTTTTGTTTACGGTTGCATGTCCGTTTGTTTGTCAGTCCTCCTAATGAGAGGTAGAAAAAGCTGAGCCATCATCACAATCTTTCTCAGGCCGTTAAATGGGTTGACCTAGATGTGAAAAATAATAAAAATCTAGAGTGATTGAAAATAACGGCGTTGAATTCGTTCCTTGATTCAGCACGTTCAGTTGCCCCCCCCCTCCTCCGGGGTGATGGTCTTAGGCCATGAGGCGTCCTAGTTGAGTCTGAGAACACCAGATGAATTTGGACTTTCACCAACAGAATATGCTGAGGAATTTGTATAACTTACTAACGAGATGTATTTCTTGAGTTAAAACGAGCGGTTTATTCGCTGTGTTGATGAGAAAAAATGGTATGCTGAACGATCTCTTAGGTAGGAGTGGGTCATTAAGTATAGTATGGTTCATTGACCTATCATAACAATAAAGGCCATCGGGCAACTGTTCTTCTCTCATCCTTGCCTGTTTTCAGCAAGAATACAGAATAATACCTAAAAACTGCAAAGTACTTGAAAGCACAATGATGGCCTGCAATTAACTCCATCATGGAAAGGCAGAAGAAATGGATGATCTTAACAAAAGTTTATTAATCCCTTTTCTCCGTAGTTTTACTCTGGAAAATTACTCTTATCTCTTTCAGTAGAACTCGTCAGACAGTAGGCATACCATTATGAGTTAAAACACTAACTTATCCAGAAGCTTCAGTATTAGGACATATACACATTATTTCTCATTTCAACCGTGATAGAAAATCCAAATGAGTGAGTAAATATTCAGTATATCCTACTGCGATGAATAGTTTTTTATATTAATTTACAATTTCCGGAAGCGTTAGAGCCTCCTCTCGTAATTACAGAACACGTGTAAGCGTTGTTCCTCTTTTCACTTTTACTTGTCAAGGACTCCTGCTCTCTCAGTGAATAATTTTGCTCTGCGTTTTTACTGCTTCTTTTTATGCTTTGAAGTTTCATTTAGTATTAATAGCTAGTTCATAAAATTTGCCGGCGAAGTGCATCAGTATGATCAAACAAACGGGGAACTCCATCGGATGACAGGAACGCCCAGAGGCACTTACTTAGTCTTTCAGTACATGTATGTGTCTTTGGAAGCCGACAGAGTACTGTTTCCAGCAAATTAATTAATTATCATCGTAAGTGCTTCAATCAGCATAACTGAGTAAGACCTTAAGGTATGAAATACAGGCTTAATGCTTTCCGATACTGTGTGCTTAATTTAAAATGGTCTAAAACTCCATTGCTGTGATAGGGAAAGGCTTAAAGTGAACATCTTTCTTTATTCATGATAGTTTTCTGATAGGACGTAATATTATACTTCCATTGTGATAATAAGGGCTTCTTCAAGACAAGAATTTTATTAGCTAGTAAAATTCTTGTCTTGAAGAAGTCCTTATTATCACAGTGGAAGCATAAAATTAACCACGACGTCCTCTATTTTCTTCAAGGACGTAATATGTAATTTTTAATCAAATGAGGACATTGGCTACCTCAGGCACTTTTCTTATTCTTTTATGTAAGCAGCAGTTCGTTGATTTTTGCTCCACCTAAATTAGTTAAACCACTCACGGTTTTCATCCTAAGATGGAAGACAATTTTTTAGAGCAGCAATTACAGTACATTAACCCTATCTGCAATGCCGCTCTAGAGAGTCTTTTTCCATGTAGGAATATTATAGGTACAGAAGGACAACAGAATACGTGTAACCAAAAGTACAACCTGGTAATAAGTGGGGNTCCTAAGATAGAAGACAATTTTTTAGAGCAGCAATTACAGTACATTAACCCTATCTGCAATGCCGCTCTAGAGAGTCTTTTTCCATGTAGGAATATTATAGGTACAGAAGGACAACAGAATACGTGTAACTAAAAGTACAACCTGGTAATAAGTGGGGATATCCAACCTTTTTGTTCTTCAACTACTGTTTGTTCTTACCATTTATTTCACAACTCTTGGTTGTTCTGTTCTCATGAATGTTTTTCCTGCTTCCTTCGTGGCTTTTCTGTTCGATTTCAAAGGTGTGAGCTCAGTCAAAGCAAACAATTGTTCTCTGTCGGAAAAAACTACAATCTTGTATCTACTGTATGCTACCATTCAGGTACTTCAACCGACTGCAACGCTTATATATGAAAAATTTGCTAAGGCACCTGTCATTCAGTTAGTGGATTTTCTCTCACCTAATTCTTCACACTTGGGAACGGAGAGACAAATCAAACAAATAAGGAAGGATATACATACACACACAGTCACTTGAAAACGCAATAAAGTCAATAAAGACATGCAATTAATTAAAATTTTTTTTTTTTTTTCACCTCGAAATTCCAGTCAGCCACCCTGCCAGCACCGCACGAGTTATTTTCGAGGAAAAAAATAAATAAATAAAAAACCTTGTCGCAAAGTTGTGCTTCGTCGCGTAGCTTCATTAACCACAGTAGCCACTGGATAAACAAGCCCTATTGTTTTCGTTGAAGGCAGCGTTCTTGAGTAACTTCCAAAGGTCGCAATTTTTTTCGTTCTGTAGGTGTAAGTTCTTTCTGCGGCTAAACCCTCATGTAGCCTGAGAGCCTCTCAGGCTATATATATATGGACCCCGGCTCTTTTCAGCAGATCATTAAGACCCGTTCTTTTTTATTGGTCAAATTGTAAGCTATCGATATGGACCTTACAGTCCTCTTGGACTCTACTTCCATTTGCTTATCACAATTACATTTTTATAGTTGCTATAGACCCCTAAAACTCATTTCATTTATCTTTGGTCAGTTTGGGTGTTCACTGACCTGCTCCTTGAGCTATATTTCCTAAATTTTCTATAACTTGATTACCTTGATGATTCTTCGGACGAGGTTCAGGTGACGCTATGCACGCCACCCATCGGGTACAAAAGTGAGGTTGCAGTCCGTGACCAGCGGGGTGGCTAACAGCGAGTTATCCCCACAGTTCATGTAGCCGCTTACAGCAGGTTAATCTGGCATTTTCAGTAAATATGCGTCCAGTAAGTGTTTAAATTTAGCAGTCTCTGTACCGGTTACATTTCGAATGTGACGTGGTATTTTGTTGAATAATCTCACCCCTCGGACCACAAAACTATTAGAATACTTTGTGGCCATTGCGACACCACCAGTTTTGATCGGTATTCGCACTTCACAAGTGCGACCAATACGGTCTGAGTGTCTGGCCTAGATTCGCCCACTGACGTTGACAGTAATTCCTTCTAGAATTTTCCAAACATATATGATCGAAAAGCGCTCGAATCTCCTTTGAATGGAGTACATTTGAAGTTGAGCAAGTCTTTCGTGATAGTTCAAGTCTTGCATGCCCGGATTTTAGCTGTGATCGATCTCTGGATAGCCTCGCGCTCCAAGTCTTTTCGTTTGCTTGGCATTCAAAGAGGTGAACAGTATTCAATCCTTGGTAGTATCAGTTGTTTCCATAACAACTCGAGCCACGTGATCTTCAAAACTGGGATTATCTTGTATCCCCCCCCCCCAAGGTCCCTTAAAATTTGCCTTCTCTCGATTTCGCTCCCATCTTGACATGTAGGACGTGGATTCAGTAAGGGAGAACTTTTTTTCCTTATCGTAAAAGGTCAAATTTTGATTCGTTGAAGGTCATGTTGTTAACCGATGTCCAGTGAAAGATGTTGGTTAGATCTAGTTGCACATTCCGTACGTCTGCCAATGATTGTACTACTGCTACTATCCGTGTGTCATCTGCGGACGAAGAAGGAACGGCAAACTTGCATTGGTGCCCCATACCAATTATCATGCTGAGCATTAGTATTGGACCTAGCACATTACCTTGTTGGGACTCCACTGAGTAGCGGCTGTCTTTTGGACACTTTATTATTCATAATTACACTTTGGGTTCGGTATGCCAGGAAAGCTTCGGTCCATCTAAGACATTTTCCACGGATGCCCATATTGAAGAGTTTGAGTAATAATATTTCATGATCTACTTAATCGAAGGCTTTGGCGAAATCTAAAAATATTACGTCCACATTTTTGCCTTACCATAGTAGGTCTAGACTAGAGTCATAATGCTCAACCA